>PVIA01005845.1:0-107845 GCA_004024845.1 Tonatia bakeri
TATGGAAAGATAAGACTCTTAGTGGAGAGAAAAGTGTTGTTAGTTGGATCTTCAAAGCTATGTGACAGCAAGAGGTCCGATTCTGAGGTAGGGTAGGGATAAAGAATAGTAAATAGGGGTTGTGTGTAAAAGAATAGAGATAACCCCTACGTTAGTAGAGTTTTGGAAGTTGCGAAGTTAGCCAAGATCTATGAGGGGTGTTGATTTGTATTTACAAGTATATGAAATGAGTCTTATTTATAGTGATATTGAAGCAACAATCTTAGGGCAGATTCTATGAGATCTAGACAACAAGAATAAGGAGCATAGAATCTTGAGTGGTGTACCAATGGGACCCAAGTGAGGGACAGTAAATTATCAACACATTGTGAATGTGATAATAAGGGGAACCTATCAATCGACAATATAACCAGCTAAGCAAAGAAGATTATGTAGAAAGAAAAGAAAATACTATTGAAATAAAAAATGTCAGAAAAGAGAGAAAAAAGATAATATAAATTTGCATGCAAAAACAAAAACAAACAACAACAACCAAAATAAAACAACCAGCAGATATATTACAGGAGAGATAGATATGGAGCAGAAGTAATAACACTAAGATGGATGGAAAAGAATTATAAGGAATTGAGAGATATAAAAATATAGAGAGTTTTTTTTTTTACATAAAATGTTGCGTTATAAACCAAATCAAGATACAGTCAAACAGACATTAGTAGGATAAGGGGAAAAAAAGAAAAGAAAAAAATAGAAAGAAAGAAAAAAGGAAGACAGAAGAAGAAAACACAGAGAGAGAGGGAGAAAGAAAAAATAAAGAAACACCCACAACCAAAGCAAATTTAAAACACAAACAAACAAAAAAGAAACACACACACAAAAAAAAAACTCTTGTTGGTTTCTGACTGGCCAAATCGATGTTTCTGTAGAAAGAACATTATGTTAAAGAGTAAAGTTCTTCAAAATAGGTTTTTGAGTAGTCAGGAACTCAGCACTCTTAAGCCGTCCACCTCCCCAAGCACATTCCCACCACTGGCTGTGAGTGTAGCTAAACCTTCAAAGTTAAATTCAGAGGAAAAAATGATTGTCTCTACCTGTTAAGCTATTAGAAAGTTCTGCCAAATTTTCATAGTCTTTGTTCTTATTTTTAGCCATTTCCTTATGTATTCATATTTAAGTAAGTACATTTATATTATTTGTATGTATTTATTCACACAAACTTTTAGATGAGTTAATTAATTTATAAATCATTTTTGTGGTGGTTGATATTACCTGAGGTAATTTACCGTTGACCTACCTGTTAAAAAAAAAAGCGCCTTATTTAACTGATAAGACCTGGGGAGGATAAATGTATTTAAGCTTATTTTGTCTAATAAAAATGATTATGTGGATGATGCTTCCTCAAAAATGCAACTGTTGAAGCTAACATGGTCAGATCTTTAAATAGGAACAATATTAGGAGCCACTTAATAATTAGTCTTTACAGTCATATATATGTGTGTGTGTATGTGTATACATATATATTTCACTTGCTACTTTTCAAAACCTTTCTATTGTGTTACATATATTTACTTAATGCATGAACATACACATACCACATACACATATGGAAAAGAAAGCACAGAGTTGACAGGTTGACGATGGGCTGAGTTTATACACCTGAGTAGTAACGGAGCGGCAATGAAAGCTTGGGTGTCGCAACCTCTCATCTGTAATTTTCTTACTGTGCTTCAGAATTGGAGCCATTCCATCTATCAAGACCAGTCGATCTCCCTGTTCTTGAAAACTGTCCTCTATAATTCAGCCATACTTTCTCCTTAGTGACTCAAATGAATGAGTTTTGAAGCATGGAGATTGCATGCTTATCTGACACATGATGAATCTTGTTTTCTCGCTTTCTGAAATTCAGAATCAGAATTTCACTTGACTGATTAGTGGTCTGGATTCTTAAGATTGTGGTAAAAGTAAGAAAGTCAGGAATGCATTTTCTTGAAAAATTTGTGTATTTAAAAACAAAAGGAAAAAAAGGAAAAGTAATCCTATGCGTTATAGCCAGACACAGTTGTTTATTTACCATGAACACAGGTTATTAGTTTTATAGTAATTTTATATTTAGATACATTCAATTTTTAATAAGAAAATAGTATAAATAAAATCTTAGGAAAAAGAAAAATGGTAGTTACTGACTAAATACCTACAGATATTTGACAGAGAAAGTTTAGATATTTGTATGCAGTTTACCCAATTTACAGATACACTACTCATTTTTAAAAACTCATTATAAGGTAACTATTACACTAGCTGAAGTCACATTTATTTTCTGGACTGGGAGTTGTATATACAGTGTGGTCATGGAAGAACTCCTCAGTGGGATGACTGCTGATGATTTCCCATCTGCTTTGTTGGAAGAGAGTGGTGGCCATTGGATTCATTCCTCTTTTTCCATGAAAACCGAGCAAATACCTAACTGCTTTTGAGTAAATGCTGCCCCCGAAGTCAGTGACTTTACTCCTCCAATGCTCATTTTGAGCTTAAATGAAGATCACATTAGAAGGCTTTCTGTCAGTGACTGGGAAGACTGACACACACAGAGGAGGAACATTTGGAAAGCTGTGATTTCTTAGTTAAAGCAATTGTTCTAACAGGGAAAGCTGATGTGATCTCTCCCATCTGGAGCTGTTCCTGGTTTAGTTCTTGTCTGCCTGAACCAGGAACCCTACAGCACGCAAGTTCACTGAGGCCAGACTCCACGAAAGCCATTCCGACAAGGAAAAGCCATACAACACGGTTCCTGCTCAGAGTGGGTACATCATGTCTTCTCACTGAATGGAAATTAAAGTTCTTATTAAGCTAGATTTTAATGTTACTGAGATTTGTTTGTTTAAGACTGTGTAGTTCAAATTCATGTTGTTCAAGGATCAACTTTATATATCTTATTCTTCAGTACCTGTCACAGTACTGTTAATAGATGCTTAACTAATAGTTGTTAACTAAGTGTTGACTGGGGAAAATGTTTAGGAACACTCTCATCAGGCTCTTTAAGTGTGAAGAGTAGGGACTTTGACAGGTGGTCCTTGGGAATAGAGATTTATAGTTGGGACATAGGAAGTTTGTTCTTCAACTGACATTTGAATACTGCGGGTTTCGCTTCTTCCGAGACTAAGGTTGTGTATCTCAGTTTATAGCATTTCTGCCCTGGAGATGATTTGATGGGTTATTTTCCATCAGTGGGAATGGAGCACACCCATTAGTCTGAATTCTAGGCAGGTCAACTCAGAGGAGCTGCCCCATAGCTCCTGCCCCCATGGGACTGTCAGGGCCATACAGGCTTTTGTTATTTGGCTAACAGGGTTGGTTCCACCAACAAGTCAAAATGCAGGAGTTGTGACATTTTTAGAAGGAAAGAAGTACTGGGGCCATTTTCCTTGAAAGGTGAGTGTGAAGTTCTTCTTGTGAAGTTATTTTAGCCAGTCTAGTAAAAGGATATGCGCGTATGTTAAATCAAAGGAAAAAAAAAATAAAAGTAGAATGCCATTAATAAAAATCTACGCATAAAAGAACTCTAGAAGATACATATGTAATGAAAAATTTACCTCTGAATAGTGGGATTATTACTGATATAAAAATTTTCTGTATTTTCAATTATTCCTCCGTAATGTATATTCTTTTATAATTGGATAAGACTTATTAATCCATTGTAAAATATATTGATTTACTTTGAAATTTGTAAAATATTATTAGAACACAATGACACTGCTTTGGTAGTAAATAATTTAATCCCAAGTGTAAGCAGAGTGCCTCTGTTGAAGGAAGGACCAGCATGAGCGTGTGGACCACACACCTTTCTGCTGTGTTTTACACTTTAATTGTTGCTCTCACACACAGAACTTATGAGTCAGACACTCTAGATCCAAATTGTGGACTTGTCACTTCTGGTTGTTAGGCGTGTGCCACCCTTTCTTAATAAAGTGGAGATCATAATAGTATCAATCACATAGAGGTGTTTCAGGGATTAAATGAGACAGGGTAAGTCGAGTCCATGGCCCAGGGTGTGTCACACTATAGGCACTTCAACAAGAGGGGTGTTCAACACCAGTGGTCCTTTTGACCTACTGACTTAAAGACAACTGCCTCAATTCTAAATTATTGGCTGTGTATACAACCATTTCATTCCAAATTAGGCTAATTCATATGTACTCTGTCTCTATTGCTATGTTTTGGAAGTAGTAATACTAGCATAGATATTATCATACCAATTATATACAGTTTTTGTGATGGTCTTTCTTTATGTTTTATATTAATTTACATATTAGTAAAGAGCTGATTAATACAAACCTAATCTTCAACATGTGTAGGTAGATTGTTTTCAACTTTATGTTTTTATTGTTTTCAATAAAACAATGTTTCAACAATATATTTATATTGTTTTCAGCTTTATATGTTTAATTGAATCCTTTACTGCTTGTCCACAAAGCAGTCTAATTAGTGTTTTATCTTTTAGATTTAGGTAATTCATGATGCTATAGCATTGTTCTCCAATTCTTTTTGTCATAAAAGACAAATCAAAATAAATAATTTGATCTTACTTTATATTGTTTTTTTAAATTTCATGTTAAAGATATTTAATAGTGACATATTTTCTATAATTATAAAAGTAATATATTTTTGTTGGAGACCATGAAAACTACTCATAATACTCTTTACTTGGTATGTCTTCTCATCCTTTAATCAAGGTACTGTGCATTTATAATAATTTTATTTTTGGTTCTTCATGGGCCTTTACAGCCAAACCCCAAAAAGGAAATACTAGCTTTCTATCCTGGTTATAAAATAAACTTAAAGTGTGTGTGTGTGCGTGAGTGTCTTTGTTAGAATTGTGTTGAGAACAGTCTGAACTCTGAATACCCCTGACTTAATGGTCCTCCAGGGCTGCTTTAATTGTTTTGGCCTGCTGTTGCAAACTTCATTTAATTTTGTATGACTGTGTTTAAATGGAAAATGCAAGATCTCTGTGGTTAACAGTACTTGGCAATGAGTATTTGGGAGCTGCTGAAGCCTCGTGGTCAGTCAGTGAGGTGTGCTCTCTGGTGTGTCTCATGAAACTTCTTGGAGATAGTTTTTTTCCTGAGAGCAGAAGCTTGACTTCTCTCTAATGACACTGAACAGGTGTGTCTCTACAAGAAAAAGGGGATCATTTATGACTCTGTGAGAGAAATGGGACCATCATGCCTTAAATGTATCTTTGAACTGGGAAGCTTGAAACACTGTGAGGTCGAACATCAGATTTTATTGTCTTTTCTTTAATCCCAACTCGTGTGTTGACTCCCTCTGATTGTGATGCCGTAGTTGGGCTTTTTAAAAAGAAAATTATGAATGAGTATATTTCATTTTTATTTTTAGATCCAGTTTGAGATAGAGTATCTAACAATTTGGCAGAAAATATAGATGCTTCTCAGCGTATGATGGGATTACATCCCGATAAACTCATAAGTAGAATTATTGAAAGTTGAAAATGCATTTAATACACCTAACCTGTGAACCTCATAGCTTAACTGTGTGTACTTTAAATGTGCTCAGGACACTTCCTTTAGCCTGTAGTTGGGCAAAGTCATCTCGCTGCTGCTGCACAGCATCAGAAAAGAGTTATTGTACCACATATCACTGGCCTGGGAAAAGATCAAAATTCACAATTTGAAGTATGAGTTGTACTGGATGTGTATCCCTTTTGCAGTATCATAAAATCAAAAAATTGGACGTTGAACCATTGTAAGTTGGAGATTGTAATAAGTAAACCTAAAATAGGGAAAAAATAATATCATCTAGAAGTACATCTATTCTTTTTTTGCTTTTGTAAAGAATTTTCTATGGGGAAAAAAGCTACTGAAGTTAAAAATCTATCTGAAGTGGCAACTTGACCTCAGAAGAAGAAAACGTGATTTCTCTAGAATCGTAAAATGCAGCCCTTTCAGGGACCACAGTAATATGTTTCTCCAGACAAGTGTGCTTCAAAGTGGGACTAGGGAGAAATGAAAAAAAAAAAAAAGATTCCAACTTCTGTTTTTCTTATCTTTACACCAGCCCATAATTCTTAGTTTTCAGGGCATATGAGTGCTTATATATTTAGGGTATTGTATATTTAAGAATATAAACTGTTGTAAGTTATAGATAAAAACCTTTAGAACTAATGAACACAGTAAGCTTCACATCTCACCATGTGAAATATTGATCTGTGAAAACTCCTCATAACAGACATTTTATTTATTTCTTATGAAACCCTTCCATCCCATGAAACAAGCACGGCCCTTCTCAAGTCATTCCAGGAGTGTATGTAACCAGTTACTGTTACTTCTGTGGGCGTTCTGCCTCTTTTCTGTGCTTTGTGCCTTCTCTTGATATGTTAAGGTTCTTTGTCTTGGATAACTTGGCCATACTCTTTAAAAATAAAGATACCTGTGTTATTCATGCATTTTAGTTGTTTGGTCCTGTTTTATTTCTTTGGTGAGTAATTTCCTCAAGAGCTGTATGCATGTGACTATTTGCTCTACTCGGAGTGGTTCCTTGCATCTGGAGGTATTCCAGAAAGATACCAAGAAGCATATAATCCATTGCCTTAACCAGAAGGTTAATGTATCAAAATGGATAATAAAAGTCTCTTAAAACCAAACAAACATTAGACCAGATAAGTAGTACAGTTCAGCTCAGTGATCGAAGGAGAAGCAGCATTGGAAATCCAGGAAAATCTCAGGTTTGCAGTTTACACACAAAAGATGCTACTTGGGTAGAAAGGTACTAGGAACAAGTACAATAACTTGTCTTCTGTTTTGCTCACATCATTGCTACCAAGGAGATATAGCTTCTGGTACCGAAGTACAGAACAAATACAGGAGTGAGTTAAATTATCAGATGTCTTAGGAAGTTTAATAGTACTATGGTCCTGTAAGGAGTTCTGATTTAAGACCTGAGAAGGCCTTTTCACAGGATTTGAAAGAAATTGGGGGTTGTGACTGTCCTATCACTGTCAGTCTTGGAGGAGCTATGAAAAATGGGAGAGGCATTAGCAGCTTTGAGCTGTCCAAATATTCACAGAAGAAGATGGATTCTGTGAACCAGAGCGGGGAAAATGGTCTGACCTTTCCTCTGCATGCCTTTCTCCCACCCCTCCATGGGAAATTGTAGGACAGCTGATTGTTCTGATGATTTCCGAGTAGTTAGAAAGCAAATTAGTGGCCCTAGGAGTTCATAAAAAAATTATGTCATGCCTAAATAACCTTAATTCCTTTTTTGGTCAGATTGTGAAGCTAGTAGACTAGCAGAGCACTGTGGATACTGGGTGTCTGCTTGTTGACCGAATGTAGATTTGTTGGCGGTGAGAACAGCACCAGGTGTTAGACCAGTAGAGTCAGATTGGACATTGGTTCAGCAACCTGGGCACTTGAGTTCTCACTAAGAATTCAGAGGTAAGACCCAAACTATAAGAGAGAGTTTATTTAGAAAGTCACAGAGGTAGAAGGAGTGAGCAGTAGAAGAAATGGGCTCAGGAAGGAAGTTACAGAGGCAGAAAAAAGAGCCCTTGGAGTTTCGGAGAGAGAAGGGTAAAGGTAAGGTTCGTTGGGGGGATGAGGGGGAAACAGGAAGGTGTGGGCATGCTCCTGAGAGGGAGACACGCTGGGTCCTCTGTGCTAAGGGCTTTCAAGGGTGATGATATTAGGAGAGGTCCCAGGGGACAATCTCAATAGAATATTCATCAGCTTTCGAGGTGTGTCCTTTCAGGGTCATGGTCTCCACTGACTGGTTGGTGCAAGAGCTGCTTGGTGCAAGGGCAGGGGGTCATTATTCAATGCTGCTGGTCCTGATGTCAGCTGTGGTGCGCCTTTGATTTTGCTTTTTCTGGGCCTGGAGCTGAAACATAACTGAGGCCTAGATGTATTTGAAGTGGATCAGAACTTCATTATTTTGGGGGCTTAATGTTTAAGGGCTCCCTCTAAGGGGGTCTAACACATGACTAGCAATATGCCAGAGGAAGAAAAGTCAAGGGAAAGTCTGACTAGCCATATGAAAGACCAGGGGCTCTAAATCACATGTCCAGTGATATACTAGGGGAGGGGAGGTTACCCTGGGGTCAAGGTCTTTGTTTTCCCAGTTTTGACTGTTCCTAGGCACCCAAGGCTTTCTTCCCTGGTGACCTTCTGTACCTGGCTCACCTTCCTTGCTCTGCTCATGTCTGTCTAACAGCCTACAGCAGGTTAATGTTCCTGGTTATGTTCTGATTGATAAGGGAGAAGTAGGCAGTCGGGTGACCCATCCCTTCTCAGGCCTTGCCTAATTCCCATAGGCAGCCACACTGAGCAGCACCACACAGCAGCCCCTGTTCCACCTGCTTCTGAGAGACTCCCAGCATGGAGTCTCCTCTGCCTCACATCACTGTTTACCCAGGCACTGCCCAAGGCAAAAAACTGCATGACCAGCCAGTCTCCCAGACCTCACCCCCAGGTTTCTCACTACACCTCCCGAGCTGTCCTTTTCCCTCTCCTTCAGACCCTTTCCTTATTTTCCGGATCTAGAACAGTATTCTGTGATCAACAAATTGCGTATACTCTACCTCTTTCTGATTCTTCCCTCCAGCCTTAACAGAAAACTGGCTCTCTCTTGGTGTTATTACTTCCTTGAAGTCTTCCAAGGAACTCAACTGTTTATACCTGGCCCTAGACTTTTGTACTGTGAGCCAAAGCCATACATACCAACGCTTCCTTCACGTCTCCACTTGGCTATTCTCAGACTTAGGGGCTCCCATTCAGGACTCTTGGTGCCCTTCATATAAATCTTCTCCACTTTATTTTTTTCTCAACACTCAAATATTAAATGATAAGTGGTACCTCCGTCCACCCCGACCTGAGGTCAGGAGTCATCCTTTACACATTTCTCTACACCAAGTCCGACTTATTCTTAAAGCCTGTTGCTTCTGCCTTCAGAATATCACTTTCCTTTTTCTCATCACTCTCTCTCCGCAGCACCCTGGTTCACTGTGGCCACCGTCTGTCTCCTGGACCACTGGGACAGCTCCCTGACAACCCCCTGCCCCCCGCCACTGTTCTATCCTTCAGGCCATTCTTTATGCCATAGGGAGTGAGCTGCAGATGCTTAATTTAATCATATCATCGCCTTTCTTAGGGTCCTCCAGTGGTTTTTTATCAGTTCTTTTTGTGGCCCTTCAGGACCTCAGTGATCAGGACCTCTCCTGCCCCTCCCTCGAGGTGCAGCCCCCAGCACGTTCCCGGTCAAGAAGCTCCAGCTACTCTTTTTCAAACTTTGGTTTAACACATTGTGTTCTTTGCTTCTGGGCTTTTGTACAGGTTGTTTCATCTGCCTGGAATGTTCTTTGCTTATTCTTATTTCTTATTTCAGCTTAAATGTCATATTTTCAGAGAAACCTTCTTTAACTATTTAATCTAAAATAGGTTCTTTATATTTTTAATAGCACATTAAAGTTTTTCTTACTTGCATTTATTCCAATTCATGTTAGGTGTTTTTAAAAATTTATAGAACTTGTTATAGAAAATTAGTAGAGAACATAGTTATGATAAATCC
Organism: Tonatia bakeri; assembly: GCA_004024845.1. Classification (NCBI taxonomy): domain Eukaryota; kingdom Metazoa; phylum Chordata; class Mammalia; order Chiroptera; family Phyllostomidae; genus Tonatia; species Tonatia bakeri. The sequence goes on from PVIA01005845.1 coordinate 9,580, forward strand.
CAATGAGCCCATCACCTGATTTCAAATGATGATAACCCATGTGTGATTGTTTTATCTATATTTGTTTCCCCCAATTATTTTGAAGCAAACCGCAAACATGATGTTATTTCATGGTACATTTGTTTTTAAAAATATAACTCTGTTTTAAAACACTTAACTGCAATACCATTATCACATATAAAAAGTTTAACAGTTCCTTTATATCATCAAGTATACATATAGCCACTGTCAAAATACACTGTTGGAGTAAAGGTATACTTGGATTTATACACTGTAATTAGTTGATATCTCCCTCTTAATTTATGGGTTCCCCTCCCATTTTTCATGAAACTTGTTTGTTAAGAGTCACATTCATTTCTCGTGTACGAAGAAGCACCTGCTGTTTGGAGTTTTACGATGTATCCCAATTATGTTACCTAACATTTCCCCTATCTCTTTAAAATAAATAAATAGATATAGACTTGGTCAGATTCACTTTGGGTTTATTCTGGAGGGGGATGTGTTCTTCTATCAAGAGGCACATAATATCTGATAGGGTTTCTTTTTTGGTGATGTCAGCAATTTTTACTAATCTGTTAAATGATTATGGTTATCAAAATGGTGTTACTCAAATTCTGTCATTTCTTCTTCACTTGTTGCATGCAATGCATTTGTAAAGAGAAACTTTCACATGTCAACAACCTGGTTACACTGACATCTGAAAATATATGACAGAAAGGGTAAATGCTTGGTGTATTCTCCATATTAACAGTTTTTAAACTAATGAGATGATTCTGTAGTACCCTGCAGATATAACTGGTAAGTTTTTTTTAAAGATTTTATTTATTTTTAGACAGAGGGGAAGGGAGGGAGAAAAAGAGGGAGAGAAACATCAGTGTGTGGTTGCCTCTCACATGCTCCACAACCCAGGCATGTTTGCTAGACTGGGAATAGAACCAGTGACCCTTTGATTTGCAAGCCAACACTCAGCCACCCAGCCACACCAGCCAGGGTTGATGAGTTTTTTTAGGTCTCATTATGAACTTATGGCTTTAAGCGTATTTGATACCTTTCTCTCATGGGTGTTATTTTAGTGATGCTCAAACTGTCCCATCTTTGATGAGTGGGAGCCTCCTGCCCACCTTTGACATGTTTCAGCCATTGCTGTAGTCACGTGCCTGATGCTTGTCTCCTTGCTGAGGTGTACATACAGGCAGGGACCATGTCTGTGTTGTTCCTTCTTAATTCCAAGCACAGAATCTTCATCTCTCAACGAATATTTGTTGGATGAGAAGCAGGATATTCATATTTAATTAAGTGAAAGTCTGTCTTGTAGAAGAACATTTCAGTTTAATTTAAGTCTTTGTGGAGTCAGAACTTGAATCAGAGAGTACAAGTTATAGGAAGCAAATTTTGGCTCAGTGTAATGAAGCACTAAATCATGTGGGGGGCATTTTAAGGGAGTTTGAGTTCCATCAAAGTCTTTTGGGGGGCTACTTATCTCCAGGCAGTGAGAGATCCAAGACAGACAGGCCAGAAAGGACCTTTTTGTCAGCAAGGTAATAAGACTCTCAAATTCTTTGTTGACAGATTGTATTTTTGGAAAGGTACAAAGTTGGCTGGTTTAAAATTGTTGAAATGTACATAATTCTGTTTTCTCCTATGAATGTTATGATGTCACTCTAAATTTATGTTTCAAGGTATTATGAGTGTGTACACTGAAGGCATTGAGAATGATGAGTTCTGCTTCCGTGGTCATTTCTTTTATATGTGATAGTTGTTCAAGCAAACCCTTTTCTCACTGTGCTGAGTCTTCAGACTTTTTGTACTGTTGGGCACCTCCTAATAAAGGACCATTACACTCTCTTATTAATCTTTGGGTTTTGTTAAAAAATTTAACAGAAATAGCAGTAGTCTTCTTCTACTCCTCTCTGTAATATTTTGATAATGATTAGGATGAGGTATAATTACTGAGAACTTACCTTGAAATTCTTATTTACTTTTTGAGAATAAAGTATAGTAGATAGCTCCATTAGAATATTTCAGAACAGCAAAGATTAAATAGTACTGAAACGATCTCTCATTCACACGTGAATAAAAATTGAATTTAGTGACAGCAATGCCATGAATACTTAGTTTTTAATTTTTTTAATATATGTAGGTTATACAGCATTGTTAGCATCTTAACAGCAGTGCTATTAGTAAAACCTTTAAAATATTTTAATGACTTTGCCAAAAACTTACAAATTTGGCCCAAAATATTGCCCTGGATATACTCCTTGTCATTGTAACTCCCCTAGTAATAATCTACATTTTCTTCTGTTGCTTCTAAGCCAGCACAGTAAGGAAACAAAAGTATTGTATCTGCCTGAACTCGGTGTTATTTTCCTTAGCAGTTTCTCCTGAGGCAAAATCATAATGGAAGAGTGAGGGAGAATATATTAAATTTCCCAGAGTATATTAAATTTCTTTCAGGTGTATTGCCTTAATTTCCTTTATATCCTCTAGACATAATTTCTTCTAGGTGTTAGCACATGGACACTACTCTCAGAGATGACCTGGATAATATTTGTAATTTTGTTTTATTATACGAACTCACCCTATTAATTTCAGGTAACTAATAAAATGGAAAATCTTCAGTCTTTCCTGTGAGAGTTGCTTGCCTGTAATGAAATTCTCTTTGTGCATCACATTTTGAACTTGGAAAATGTACCCTGAGCCAACTGAGGCGTTTTCCATTATCTGTTTTACAAAATGTTGACTGAACAAGTGAAGGAATGCGTGAAAAAATGAATGGGCTATTCATATTAAAAACTTCACTTCCACAAGAGAATTGTATTACTTACAAACTTGTGGCACACAGAACTGTGGACAGAGTTCTGTAGTTGGCAGGGATTGGCATTTGTGATTAGAACCACCTTGAAAGCTGGGTCCACTCCAGCATGGCCCGGCTGGGACACCCAGTGTCTCCGTGTCTCTCTGCGTGGACAGCCCTGTGCAGGCGTGGGCACCCCCCAGCACTTCCTCCTGCTGCACTCGACAGCTCGTCCACTTGCATGGGCAGACTGGCGCAGTGAGTCACTCATCTGTGGGCCTGACGGGAGCTTCACAGCGAGACCAAGCTGGGAGCCGTAGTTGTTGGAAGAGTTAGAGAATGGAGAAGAATCTTTGAAATGAAAATGGCTCCCTACATAGTTTAGAGCAACTAGATACTAACCTGACAATTATCTCCAACAGAAGGTCCTGCGGTAATATTAGCACAGTTTAAAGCATTTATTTTTAATCACATTATTTACCTGGTTTATGTCTCCACTGCCAATCAAGACTTGATTGCCTTCTGTTATTAGCTTTTGATTTAATTAATAAGACTCGTTAAAGAGGAATCATAAATGTTTTCTTGTAAACAGCTCTAATTTATTGATTCAATTTGAATTTTGTAAGTATTCTAAAGAACTTAAATCAGTGTTTGAAGTGTATGTTTTGAATCTTTAATAAAATAGTGTAAACCTACAGGTAATTACTAGATACAGTGTTTAGTTTGTTTTTCATTGAATACAGCTGTCTTCCTTAGATATCTTTAAAAACTGACATTTTGTTAGAGTAGTAACTCAGAATTTCAATTATTTCAGTCCATACTAAAGTTTTATGCACCCAAAATATGCATACGAAAAAATACATGCACCAAAGATTGAATGTTAGAATATTCATACTGTTTTTTCAAAAGTATCTTTTCCAAAACTGGGGCCAGTGACTTAACATTTTCACTGGATTTTAGAACTGAGTGATTCAGTAGTTGGTGAATGTCTAGACATGTAGAGAAAACTAATTAAGAAAAGAAAAAGTCACAATGGCTTTTAGGTTAAAGAGCAACTTGATAATCAATATGATTCTTAATGGGAAACAGTGAAGCAGGAAGATACGGGGATAATGAAGAAGAGGAAGATACGGGAATCTGGGCTCATATTATTAAAGGAGAGTGAGAGTTTTGAAACAAGTCTATTAGATGCAAAAAGGTTAATTAACAAGGCATTCTAAATTATAAAACTTTAAGGAAATGAAAAATTTCTTTATCTGCATGCATCAAAAACAAAGAAACTGCATTTTTAATTTGAAAAAAATAAGTATTTAAACCAAACGTGAAAGATGTGAACACTTTATAAAAATTTGAGATTTCTGAAATTTTTGAAAGCAGTGATTTTTTTTGATTGAAGGAATTTGACATGTAACATTGCATAAGTGTGGTTGTACAACATGTTACTTTGATACACTTATCTATTGCAATATGATTGCTGATGTAAGGATATTTATCACATCATATAATTACAATACAGTGTTATTGTTTATGTTCAATATACTGTGCAGTAGATCTCTATGGCTTGTATGCTACTCACAAGTGGGTGACCATAAAACCCATCGCTATCTCTCACCGCCCCCCCACCCAGTACCCTGGTCACTACTGTTTTACTTTGTTTTTTTTTTTAAATATGTTTAACTTTTTTAAATTTTACAGAAGTGATACTATTCAGTACTTGTGTTTCACTGGCTTATCTCATTTAGCATAACATGTTCCAGGTCCATATGTGTTTTCACAGGTGGGAGGATATCTTCCTTTCTCATGGCTGAATAGTATTCTATTGTGTATGTGAGTCACTTCTTTTTTATCCATTCATTTGTTGATGGGCGTTTCGGTTGTTTCTACGTCATGGCTATTGCGAGTAATGCTATAATAAATGTGAGAGTGCATATATCTCGTCAAAATCCTTTAATTTCCCTTGGTTATGTACCCACAAGTGGAGATTGCTAAATCATATGGTAGATCTATTTTGAATTTTTGAGGAACCTTCATATTGTTTTCCACAGTGGTTGGACCAATTCATAGTCCCACTGACAATGTTTGAAGGTTCCTTTTTCCCCACACCCTCTCTAGCAGCCTTTGGCTCTTGTCTTCTTCATGACAGCCATTCTGACAGGTGTGAGGTGACATGTCATGTGGTTTTTGATTAAAGTAAGGTTCTTTATTCTTGAGTTACCTTGCAGGTATAAGGAAGGAAATGTCAGTATATTAACATTATTAATATTCTTTCAATAAAATATTTTGAGAATCTACTCTATAGCAGGCAGTTTTAGGTACTGGGCACATAAGAATTAACAAAACAGAAAAACTCCCTTTGCTCCTGGAGCTAATAATCTAGTATAAATCTTAAGGAAATGTTAATTTTATATGATATAAACAGTCTCAGTGTCTCTGTTGTGATTATTATAACTAAGAAATTAATACTTGACGGTTTAATTCTTGGGGAATTATGCTTCAGAATCAGAATCCCATTAACCTGGATTCTTGTTCTTTCACACAGTTACATAGTAAATATATTCAGAAATTTTTTTCATAACAAAAATCATGCCCATCAGTCTATGAGATTACCTGAAGCTGTTCCACTTCTAGTTGCATATAAAAAGTGAGTTTGGGGAGGTTCATCTCCTTTCAGTGTCTTACAAGACCATCATAACTTCATGGTGTGGAGAGTGTTTTAAGTATATGACCTTTGAAAAACATGGTCTGTACTCAAGGGAAATGGGAAAGCTTTGTGGGAAGAAGGTTTTGTGTGTGTGTGTGTGTGTGTGTGTGTGTATGTGTGTGTGTGTGTGTAAAATATCAGTAAATGAAGGGAAAATTCCCAGCAGTTCCTGGAATCAGTTACTGCCTCCTCAGGGAGCTAGTGATGAGCTCAACTTGGCTGAGAAAAACCAGTGCAGATGTCAGCAGTGACTGCGTCCCGGGCTCGGGCCCCGCCAGAGGTCTCCCTTCGTCATAAAGGACACAGTGAAGAGCACAGGTATAGTCTCCAGCTGAACCCTGAGTGCATGTTAATGTTCCACCTGTACCTGGGTACCTACAGCGCAATCAGGATTAGAATATGTAAGTAATGTATTCAGAGTTGAGAATTGCAGGGCAGAAAGGCAGCAGGTCTGACTTCCAGCTGAAATACAAGGAAAAGTAAACACAATGTAGATGGCACATTGTGAGCCTTATAATCAGATATCCTCATTTGATGACTGTAACCACTAATGCATTTCAGCATTGAGTTTAATGAGGAAGGCCACTAGGATGCTTGGGCTGTGATAGATTCCTTGGCCTTTCAAGTTTTGTGTCTATGACCATTTTTTGAGCAAAAACAGACCAAGTGGATTCAAATCTTAAAAAGAGACATTCAGATTCTTTATTTCAGACTCAGTTTTCCTTTGCTAGTGCCATAACCTCACTTTGGTTGCAATTTAAAAAGCAAAGAAAAACCATTTTTCATCCATGGAATTGGTGTAGTACAAGTGAAGCGGGAACAGGGGCTTATGTCATTCGCTCCGGGAAGTGTAGATTGTGTAGACCGTGCAGGATAATTTCCCAGTATTCATCAGAATTAGAATTTAGACATGCATGTACATTTTGATCTTACAATTTCATTTGCAGGAACTTACAGACATATTTTTGCATAGATGAAATTACATGTCCAGCAATATTTATTGCATCATCGTCTTAGTAACAAAAAATTGGGAGCATGCCTATGATTTTAAGAGGAAGTTGCCAAAATATGTATTAAGTGATAAAAACCATATGCAGTGTACTCTGTATGGCATACTGCCATTTGTATATGTGCACAGCATACATATGTATATGTATTCTATGTATGTATGTATGTGTGTTTTTGTGTGTGTACATGTATATGGGGGGCAAAAGTAGGGTTACAGTTGTAAGTATGCAAAACAGTTTATTGTATTATTTAGTATCATATTGTTTCCCATATGGACAACTATAACTCTACCCACCCCTGTGTACGTGTGTGTATGTACTATGCCAAGTGGTGACCTCAGAGGATGGGACGTGGGTGGCTGAGGAAGGGTGTGGCAGGGAGATTTACTTTTCATCAAATGCTGTCTATATCTTTTACAGAATTTTTAAGGCATGCATGTTTTACCTATTTAAATTAACAAAATATGCTTCTAGGCCCAGTAAAGGTAGAGAGAGAGAGTTGAGCACTCAACGAGGAGACTAATGACAGGTAGACATGTCTTTGTTAGCGGAATTGACTGGATAGAAAGTTGTCTGCCTAGTGCATTCTTACTTTTAATTAGAGCCAATACACATTTAGAATGCATCTGGAGGAACCATCTGCTTTGGATAGGTCTTGTGTAACCTTGTACCAGTAAACTATTCATAACTTTTATTTTGATGATACACCGTGTTATGAAACACAGTCAGACCAAATATAATTTTAGGATGCTCTAGTAGGAAAATAATTGTGAAAAGGAGGAAAGAGAGGGTGAAAAGAAGAGGAGAGAGGGGAAGGAGGAGGGAAGGGAAGGGAAGTGAGGAGAGGGTATGGGAGGGAAACGGGAAGATAGTAAGCTGAGTGCCAAGTTTCTGTTTTTGGGGGTTGAATGACCTCAGTTTAGGACTTAAGATGAAGGCATTTCAACAAAAGAAACAGAGGTGCTACCAGAGAAACAAAGACTATGAATTTGACTTCTTGATTTTAATTAATCTGACAATAACTGACAGAACATGGTGATTTTGTTAAGCACTAGTTTCATTTTGGAGGGAACATTGAGTGAATCACAGAAAAACTTCAGTTAGCTTTTAGGCGATGCAAGTGAATATTTAATATGTGAGTGTTTAAAGTGTGAATATTTATGAGGATAATATAGAATTCCCAGACTTCCTGAAATTAATCTTGTTGTGGTGGCATAATTGAGTCACTGAAATTTTCAGTGCAAAAATATATATTGTAATGAGGAAAATTAGAACCATAACAGGAACAGATTTTTATGGATTTGCCTCTCATTTTCTCTTTTGTTTTTTCCAGGGTTAATGGGAAGTTGGTAGCCCTGAAGGTGATCAGGCTGCAGGAAGAAGAAGGTACACCTTTTACAGCTATCAGGGAAGGTAGGCATTTCCTTTTCTCTCTGCTTTTGTGTTTGCATGATGTCCATAGCTGATTAAATATTACTCACCTCCGAAAAGGCTGAGTTTCTAAATTATATGCTTATATCTCTTGTTGGAGTATGTAAACTGAAGTTTGAAGGTCAGCATCTCTTGCAATCATATGACGTCATGTTAAATAAGACAAGAGTGCCCCGCTGCATACTCTTGTGTGGGAAGGAAACAGTAGCTCTACTCCAAGATAATAAAATATCTTTTTTTATTAGTGAGATCTTTGAAGTTCGGTTTCAGAACTTTTAGTATTAATAGCTTTTTCCCTTTACTACATTTTTAAAAGTACAAATTATCTTGACATAAAACTTCAGTTTATTTTTGTACTGAAGGAACTGTAGCTACTGGTTCTGCTGAACCACAATGCGGTATAAACATCCATGGTTTACTGCATTTGTACTGTTAATGAATTGATGAACTCAGTGTAGTCTGTTACTGGCCTGATTATTTTCCACAATTATTTTTATGATATATGTTATTTTTGAAAGTCTTTCTTTTTTCATGTGTTTTACCTTTCATTCTCTTTTTCATGCCACTTCAGTTTGGTTTCTGTAATTCCTATTTAGCCGAAAATATTCTTATGAAGTTAATCAATGACCTCTGTATTGCCAGATCAAATAGACACCTCTCTTTCTTAATTTACCAAAGCTTTTAGCAGTTCATAAGTGGTTGAATCATTGTCCTCTGTGATACTGGATTTTCCAAGTAACTTTTTCCCTTTCTCTTGTGCTGGTTTCTTTCCTAATATTAAGGAATTTTGGGACAGGGAAGGGGTCTCCTTTTCTCTAATGAGCACATTTTCAGTGTGATTTATTATTTCATGAGTTAAAATAGCAACTGTGAGCTGATGGCCTACACATGCCACTCTTTAGCTAAGACCTTGTGTTTGTCTACATTCTCATATATCCATCACTTGGCATTTCCTCTTGAATTCAGTAATATATAAAAAGGATAATATTAACTACCAAGTGAAGTTTATTCCAGGAATGCAAGGCTGGTTCAACCTTAAAAATTCAGTTGATGTGTAACAGTCATCTCAAACCTAACGCATCCAAATGGAACTCATGGTCCCCCTACCTACTACCACTCACGTCATTTCTGCCCAATATTAGTAAAAACAGCAGCCAGTGTTCCTCGTCCCCAGGTCCTGCCCATGAAGGAGTCCTGTAAGTTCCTTCACTAAAATATGTCTCAAGTCCATCTACTTTTCTGCCCTTACTGCCTGCCGCCTCCAGATCCGGGTGTCATCAGTTCTTGCTTGGACTTCCGTAATAGCTTCTGATTGCTCTCTCCACATCGTTTCTTACCTTCCTATTATCCCTTCTCTACTCTGTAATCAATATAATCTTTTAACAGACCTAAATCATGTTACATCACTTCTTATCTGAAAGCTTCAGTTTCAAGTACCATATTACCTGTTTGTCCCCAGACATGCTGCAAGGTTTCCTGCGTCAGGAATTGGACACATGCTATTTCTCATGTTTGCCGTGCTCTTCCCCAGCTCTGCTCTTAGGCCAGGTGTCAATTCAGCTGTTTTCTTTTCACACAGATTTTCTTCAACTATCACATCTAAATTATCAGCTAACCATCATCTTCCTCATTTTTATTCACCATGTCAGCTCCTATTTTCTTTAGAGTTCCTATTGGAATCTGAAATTAATTATTTTCACTCCTCTCTACTAGTATGTAATCTCAGTGAGAGTGGACCTTGTCTGACTGTTCACTGCTGTGTCCTCAACATCTAGCACAGTAATCATAATATTCATTGTGTGATGTAAGCAAAATCATTGAGCTACAGCCTGTATATACAACTGAGTATGAGACACAGATTCTCCCTCAAGGAACCGGCCTTCCAGGTGGGAGACAGAACAGATAGATAATAATTTGAGAAATAATATTAGGTGGCATTTCAATGTCAAATCATTTTTAAAAGAATGTAAGTTTTAAAGAAATTCCTCCATTTGTCAAGAGAGGTAAGATGTCAGCTGGGTCTTGAATTAGGCAAAAGAAGTAAAGGGTAGAAGTAGATTGAGGACAAGTTGCCTTCCAGAGAGGTGTAGAAGGAGCTCGGGCCAGAAGGCTTAAGTGCAGTGAATAGGCCAGGAGTTCTCATTTGGTGAGTGTGGGAGGACGGGTGGCTATTGCCCCATACAAGATACCACCAACCATAATTGGACAGTGCAACTAGCATTCAATGTGTCGGCACTGTACCTTCAGCGATATGTAGGACACTTTAACACAGACGTAGGGACACCACAATCTGAGTCCTCTGCCAGTTTTAAAAAATAAACTCTATTTGAACCCAGCACTCCTATTCATTTATATATTATCAATGACTGCTTTCTGTCTGGTGGTTGTGAAACAGCACTTGGTCCACAGAAACCTCAAGTGTGTACCGACTGGCCCTTCACATAGTTTCCCAACCCCTGCTTTAGTACAATGAGCAATTTGTACATGTTTCATGTCCCATAAGCCTTTTGAATGTCCTGCTGGGCATTCATGCAGGTGAAAACCTGTTTATATTTGTCTTTGACCATGAGCCAACTACTGTAAACCTGAAGTAGGCGCCACACACAGCTAATATGCACCACATTTTCCAGGGGTACAACTGCAGTATAGGTCGAAGAAAAGTTGTATTTTGTTTTATTGAAAACTTTACTAAATTTGTTTACCACTTTGAAAAATTACTTATGTAATGACAGTACTGCTTGCACTTTAAGTCACTAATGTAACCATCTCAAACAGTGTGAAATTGTAGCTGTTGTGTTCATGCTGGTTCTATACACGGATGTGAGAACCACTCTTTATTATGATTTCCAGTGCCTACTATTTATGTATTTAAACACATAATTTTATTATAAATTATTTTTGTATCTCTTTTGTATTTCATTTATGTATAGATATATATAAATATATTTAAAATATAAAAATATATTTATAAAATAAATAAATTTACATATTTATAAAATAAAATATATTTGAAATATAAATATAGTTGATATATAAATATATATTTGAAATTCTATATATAAATATTTGAAATTATGTGTACACACAGACCCTATTATCTATGAATTTCATTTCCTTGTGGTACAGCATCTTTATAAAATATTCGTTATATAGACAGGGTATTGGGTCTGATGAGACTGGAAACCACAGGCTGAGATGGAGCAGTGAGTTCCAGTTGAGCTGTGGTGGGAGGCAAAGTTAAGAGTGTATTGAGTTTGCTTATGGTAGACCCTGAGTATTAGGGAGTAGGAGAGAGGGGAAGAGGTGCTGGGCCAGGAGAGAAGCGGGAGGAAAATGAAACTGCGTAGCAAGCATGCTCCCTGGCATGTGGGGTGTGTGCTGGAATTAACCAGCCCAACCTTGCTGTTTGGTGCCCTTTAAGAGACATTTCATAATGACATTACTGCCTCCAGTTGTGACAGTTGGGTCAATCAGTGGGAAGTCCCAGGAAAAAAGCAGGTAGGGTCAAGTGAAGTGGTTGGTGAGCTATCTGTTTATACTGCCTGGATATAAGGCAAGGCCCTTGGGCACATGTGAGCCTTGAGATAAGCTTAGGAACCAGCTCTAGGATTCAGTTCTGCTGTAGAATGCTGGGCTCTGTAGCTGGGACCTTGTTTTATGGGTTGGAGAGCCTCTGAAGACTTTTGAATTGAGTGTATTAGAAAGATAAATCTCATTAGATAAGAAGGAACTCGAAAGCTGATAAATCAGTCATTCAGAGTAGTATAGATTTGAAATTATGAGGATACAGTTTATTGGAAAGCAGTGATAAGAAATGATGGGTAGAGGAAGAGCTGTCAGAACTAAGTGAATTATTGGTTATAGATGATTTGAGTGGGAAATATCAATAGTTTTGAATGAGAAAAAAATGACACCACAGGGAGAAATCATTTGTGACTGCCTGGAGAATTGCTTTTAACACTTTACCGTTTGAAAGGGCTGTTATCTGATTTAATCTTCACCTTAGCTCTTTGAAGGTTTTTTTTTTAATAGAATTTATATTGTTTATAGAATTTGTATTATAAATCTGATTTAGGCTATAATTGAAACTCAGAAAAGTCAGATGACTTGTCCAAGGAGTTGCATCTTGGACCAAGATGTTCTTAGATCAAAACAGTGTCATGCTAACTTTGAGGGGTGGTTGATTTGGATTTTAGTCATTTTGAGTTCATGAGACATCTATATGGCAATGTCTTGTTGGCAGTGTGGGAGTGTAGCTCACAAGAATTCAGCTTAAATAGTGTATATTTAGCATAGTTCTTAACAAGTTGAACAAGCATCATATTTTTGTGGGAGAAAACTTTGAGTGAAAACAGGGAGTTGAGTTGCAAGGCAGTGTAGAAGGCCCTGTGCGTATTAGTCTAGAGAACTGGGTTTTGATTCTGATTTTGCTTTTCGTCACTGTACAATAAAAGGCAAGTCACCTGTATTAGTTTGCTAGGGCTGTGACAAAGTACCACAGATTGAGAGGCTTAAACAACAGAAATGTATTAGCTCATGGTTTTGGAATTTACCAGTTTAAGGTCAAGGCCCTCTTACTGGGAGCCACTCCAGAAGGATCTGTTTCAAGGCTCTTCCCTTGTCCTTCTCCTGTGTCTTCATATCACCTTCCCTCCATACCTGCCTGTGTCCCAATTTCCTTTTATTGTGAGGACACTAGTCACACCGGATTAGGGTCCTCTCTAATGACCTCTCCTTAACTTAATTACCACAGAAAAATTCTGATCTTCAAATATAGTCACATTTTGAGGTGCTGGGGTTAGCACTTCAACGTATGAATTTTAGAGGACACAATTCAGTCCATAACACCACCTAACAGCTTTGAACCCCAATAACCCCGCTTGTGGAACACAAGGGCTGGTTTGTGTCATCTCTTGGAGACTGTCTACCTCTGCATTGTGGTTTTCATTTCCCAAGGAGTCTTTACTTTTATTTTTTATTAATCTTCACTCAAGGCTATATTTATTGATTTTTAGAGAGAGAGGAAAAGTTATGGGAGAGAGAGATCGGTCACCTTCCACATGTGCCCCAACTGGGGATGGTATCTGCAATCTACGTATGTGCCCTGAGCAGGAATTGAACCCGCAACCTTCTGCATGTGGGATGACATTCCAACCAACTGAGCCACTTGGCCAGGGCCCCAAGTGCTCTTCAAACTCAGAGTTAGACTGTCCTGGATATCAGAAAATGATGCGGAAATTGTCAAAGCCTAGAGGAACTGATCACAAAATGGCATTGTATTTTTTTTTTTGGAATAAAAATATTTTGAGCTTTTCTTAATAAGAGCTGACTTCTGAGTGATTTTTAGTGGAAATAAATGACCCTATGGTAAAAAGAAGAATTAAGGTCTGAGCTAATTTTGGTTATTTGTTCCTCTTTTGCCTTTTAATTTCTGCCTTTCGTAGTCTTATTTGTCTGCTATTTATGTGTGAAAACGAAAGCTATCACCAGTGCTCATAATCTTTTGCCTGTAATACTCCAAGAAATCTGGCACAGTAACTCCTCTGTGTGGCTAGTGTTAGAGCTTGAAATATTTTGGGACGGAAGTGGAGGATGCTTGGGATGTGTTCATTTTTACATTTTTACATTGATAAGGGAGTAGCATGGCATGCTCAGTTGCGACAAAACACTTCAGTTTTAATTTGCCTCTTTTCTGCTGTTATGGTCAATTTCCTTATTCACAAAACATCAACAGCAGGAAGATTTCGAAGCAGGAAAGCCCTGTTCACAGTAAGAAAGTTTTCAAGTGGCTGTTTGCCACTTACAAGCTTACCTGGGAATTTAGATTTTAACATGTAATTTTCACCTGAAGTGGAAATACGTGTAAGCAACCCTAATCTTACTAGATTAATGTCCAAAGGTGAGCTTTGAATTTTATCTCATCGTGCTAGAGTGCTTAATGTCTTAATTCAGTGTCAGGTGCTTTGAAACTCATTTCATCTTTGGTGGCAGTTTAGAGAATTAAGTAGTAGCACTGAGGGCCAGCTTTTCTCTTTTAATTTAAAATCTTTATATGGTACCGTCATGGTTTATAATGGTACTACTAAAGAATCAGGAGATAGGCTTGAAAGGGAGTAGATGGAATTTCTTAGTATATTCCAGCTTTAAGTCCCCTTAAGAATGTATATGTTCTTGCTCTGTGATGTTATATTGTAGATGTCCAAATATTTTTTCGGCCAAGATTTTCCCAGATGAGAAATAAAAGTGAGGGAACCTATGTCTCCTTTTGTGAATTCTTGAATATCTAATGATTTCCTTAGGTGAGAGTTATGCTTAAAGAGAAATCTAAACATTTTAATAGAGAACAATTTGAAAGAGCAATAGTAGAAATAGTAGAAATATCAAGAAATAGTACTTAGTGTATGCTTACATGTTGTACATGCACAGCCAGGGCCTAGTCTTACCTATTTCTCACTAAACCCTTAAGGTGTGCTGTTCCATTATTTCTAGTTTTAGGTGTAGAAAGTAGGACACGGAGAGCTTAAGTCACTCACCCACAGTCACGGCTAGTGTGTGGCATCGTTCAAGGTTGAATCTGGCCAGTTACACTCCAGAGGCTACACTTAACATTATACTGTGATAAAGAGATTTTAAGTAGAAATTTTAAATTTATACTGCATTTTTGTTTCATGCAGAGGGTCACATTAGGCCGTTAAATTAAGATAAGCAAAAAAGATGGATTTTGTGGGGGGAGTAGGGGGGGAAGCTTGTTTATGAAGGTGAAGGCACATTATTCACTGAATGCGGTGGGGTAGCACCCATGCAGGGCAGGCGAATAGGAAACAGACCGCTGTGGCAATGGGGCCGCCTAGGCTTGTGGAAGAAAAGGACCCTGTAATGGTAAACTGTGTAGTGTGGAGCTCATTACTGAATGTAGTGTTCTTTAATACCTGTTTGAGTAGTCCCATATGTTTTATCCAGCCTTTCTCTCTCTCTCTCTCTCTCCCACTCTCCACCCTTTCCCAGAAACCAAGCCTTTTGTTTGGTTTATTCCTCAGTTGGTCCCTACCCCCACTGTTTATTGTATTAGAATTCTGGGGAAACATTTTAGATTTCTAATAAAAATGGAAGTACTCAGGAAGGCAGAGGTAGATAGATATTAAAGAGGACATTAAGGAAGAAAGACAACGTTTTTTAATGTGGAAACAGTTAAACTGCTAGTAAAATGAATAATTGATCTTTTGATTGTTACTTAAATGTATAATTATATTTTAATTATATAATTAAATATTTTAATAACATAGTGAGTTTGGTATATAAATTATCTAACATATTGGTATAATTTTTATAAATTTTATAAAGTTGTTAAACAGAAAATAAGGCTGATTTAATTGAGCATTAAAATTTTTTGTGTTTGACTGCTTTTGGTGTTTGTTATCACATCAATCTTATGTCACAGCTTCTTTATTTATTTATTTATTTATTTTTTCAAAAAACACTCAATTCCTTTTTCTTGTAGCTGTCTGATATGATTGCTTATAAAGATTGAGTGTTTGATATCCGAGTTGTTATTCAGCTGGTAATTAACCAATGTGAGTTTCATGTTTTGCATTTCATGTTTGTGGTATTAGATTACCTTCCTAGGGCTGCCATAATAGATTACCCCAAACTTGGTGGTTTAAAAGAACAGGAAAAATGTTCTTTTAAACCCTCACAGTTCTGAAAGCTACAAGTCCAAAATCGAGGTGGCGGCAGGACATGCTGAAGGATCCAGGGGGGAATCCTTTTTTGCCTCTTCCTGGCTTGCATTGGCTCCCGGTAATCCTGGGTGTTTTGTTTCTGCATCATGAGGCCTTCTTCCCGGTGTCGTCTATTCCTATAGAGACACTAGTTGCTGGACTTGGCCTACTTTAGTACCTATGTCTTCATCTTAGCTAATTACATCCGCAAAGACACTATTTGCAAGTTAGGTTACATTCTGAGGTTCTGAGTGGACATGAATTTTGGGGAGACACTAATTCAACCCCCTACAGGTGTTCATTCCTCTCTGTTTCACAGAGGGAGTTATAGGTTAACAGTGGACTGGGACAGACATTGCACCTTGTAGAGTTTAGGATAAAAATGGGTCGTATAGCCCTGGCTGGTATGGCTCCGTGGGTTGAGTGCCGGCCTGTGAACCAAGAGGTCACTGGTTTGATTACCAGTCAGGGCGCAAGGCTGGGTCATGGGCTAGGCTCCCAGGTGGGGGCGTGCGAGAGGCAACTGATCGATGTTTCTCTCACACATCAGTGTTTGTCTCCCTCTCTTTCTCCCTCCTTTCCCCCATCTCTAACAAATAAATAAGATTTAAAAAAATGGACCACACAGTGTCTTTGATCATATTCTTCATTTTTTCTTTTTACTAAGTGTATATATATTAGACAAATGAATGGATGTGTTAACTTTCTTCTAGGTGATTTGTTCTTGTCCTTTCTACATAGGCTCATCTATAGTTGCTTTGAATTTTTGTGTTTTCAAAAGTATCACTTTCCTGAATGATTGAAGGACTCATGAACTGAAGCTTGTGTGGAGAGAGATTATGCCAGGCAGGGTATTGGATGTGACCAAGGCATTGGTAATTAGGGTGGAAGCAGAGGGAACTGATATAATAGAGACCCCTGAGGCTACTAAGTAGATGTGAAATGTTGACAATGTCTACTTCTACAGTTCTGTTTATTGGTTGTTGGGACTTGAATCACATTTATTCAAAGATAAGTATAAATTTTGATTGGGGTCCTATGCTGTTCCACAGGAGTCTCTTTTAATCCAGATATGCAGTCCCAACAACTTATAGAGCTCTTAGGATCAAATAGAACCTAAATATTCTTTGTAATATCCTTTCTTTGACAAGATGATTTCTGAATTTCAAATTTTTGGACATCTTCCTCATGAGAGAGGGACTCTGCCAGCAAAGTCAGGTCTTTCATTCCCTCCTTCCCCTGGACCTGGAATCACTCTTTCCGGCTCCTGGAAGCTGAATTTGAGAAGGTGGGCACAGATGGGAAGTGGGGCTCCCAGAGCATAAGCTCCTTCTGTAATAGAGGCAGACCACAGTGCTGGGGCAGGAGAAGAGAGGTGGCCATCTGTTCCCCTGGTTGCATTGTATCAATAGCAGCATTGTGAATTGTTGATTATCTTGTAATGGTTTCTACATTAACAAATAGATTATAAACATTTTTAGTGAGGCTTTCCCCTGTGGTAATGCAACATCTTACCCTATCTATGCATTGGGTGACAGGTTAAATTAGGTATCTTTCAAGGAGGGGTCTTTTTTAAAAAATTATTTATTTTTAGAGAGGGGAAGGGAAGGAGAAAGAGAGGGAGAGAAACATCAAAACGTGGTTGCCTCTCATGCACCCCCAACTGGAAACTGGCCCACAACCCAGGCATGTGCCTTGACTAGGAATCAAATCGGCGACCCTTTGGTTCACAGTCTGGTGCTCAGTTCACAGAGCCACACCAGCTGGGGCTGGAAGGGTCTTAATAACTCTTTGGATTCAGTACTTCTATCCTCAGCTTAGACATTTCTGATATCGGCTGTGTTAGTGGCAAATGTTTTTTAGGTCACTCCTTGTGCCACTATTGTTTGAGATCTGTTAATCCTGTAGGAGCTAATTTGGATGCTAAGTCAGACTTGAGAGATCACCTTGTGTGGGGGTGCATACTGGTGGTGCTCAGACTGCATGTTTGGCTCTTACATTTGATTTTAACAAATTGGATGAATGATCAGCCAGCAAGAGTTAGTTTCACTTGTGGCTAAGAGCCTGGGTTCAGATTTGGCCTCCATTCCTACCTAACTGTGTGATTTTGAGCAAGTCTGTTAAACTTTCTGTGTGTCAGATTCCTCATCTGTAAAAGAAGGATGCAAATCCTACTACCCTCCCAGGATTCTTGGGATATTGCAATCATTCAATACAAAAATGAGGCCCTAAAATAGAAACCAATCAAGAAATAATGATGGTTTCTTGCTAATAAAAATTTGTGAACAAGAACTAAATATTCAGAAGATTTGGATGGTAATCTCAAGGAAAACTCTCAAAAGAAGATCAAGAAGGGGTATCGTCTCTTATCTCTTTGAGGATAAGCGATGCAGTTCCTATTAATTTTCTTCTCTGTTGTCTTTGGTTCACTTTTTTTCCTGCCTCTTTCTTA
Source organism: Tonatia bakeri (assembly GCA_004024845.1). Lineage (NCBI taxonomy): Eukaryota > Metazoa > Chordata > Mammalia > Chiroptera > Phyllostomidae > Tonatia > Tonatia bakeri. Next base: position 27,683 of record PVIA01005845.1, read on the forward strand.
TTGGAAGCATCCTTCAGCTGCATGGAGATCTTGATTGTTAAATCATAGAGTGAGAATCTAATATGCTGACTGGAAACTCGGTTCTTAGGTGGGGAATGCTGTTGATCATAGGGTGATGAGGGTGAGTTAACCAGTTTTTTCTCCCTCACAGCCCCCTCAGATGTCAGTATGTGAGGGTGTTCTTTTGGGAAGAGGCTTAATTTTTTGTATCTGGGATTATTTAATCTCCTGCCTGGAGGATTTTAAGTTTGCCACCCACGTCATGGTGATTGAGTAAGGGACCATGTTTATGGGGGGATTCTCTCTCTTCAACTTGCAGAGTTTTAATGAATCTCCTTATTTTCAGTATAGGTCATGCTGCTTGTATAAAGAGACTAAGAGGTTTTGAAGTACTTAAGGCAAAAAATGATGGCCTCATTATAAAAGGCCTTGGTGGCAGAGAGAGACAGACGAATGTGTTTGGGAGGAACTTAAGAGGGACACCTGGTGGGGCTTGGTGTTTGGGCACAGAGCTCGATAGAGATGGGGGTGTGCAGAACGACTTCCAGGATTCTGGCCTGAGTAATTGGGTAGATAGTGGAGCCAATAATAGGAAAGGGACCACAGGGTGGCAACAGGTATCAGAAGGGAAGGATAACAGCACAGTCTTCACGTGTTTAATTTGAGGTCCGATATTCATGTGGCAGTTGTTTATATGGTGGTGCAGTTTATATATAGGTCATTTGTTACCTGTGTCAGGGACCTTACTTGGCATTTTCAAGTGCATGGTCTCATTTAATCTTTCAACATTATGAGGAAGGCTGACATTATTATCTTCATTTTAGTAATTAAGAAGCTGGGATCTAAAGAACTTTTTGTCCAGAATTATGCAAGTAATCATGTGGCAGATGTGAAGTCGATTTGAGTCTTCTCCCCGGGGCCCAGAGCAGTGCCTGGCACGTGATAGCCGCTCAGTACATGCGGGTGAGTGAGCAGAGGAATGAGCGGTCAGTAGACTCCGGAGCACTTCTTTCATTCTACTGCACTGCATTACAGGTGACACAGAAACCTGTGTGATCAAAGCTGTACATAGGTCTTTTCAGGCTACTAAGAAGCATGGAAGTGAGGTTGGGAAAGCACCATAGAGCAAGGTGAAGAATTTTGAGTCTTGATAGAGCCTGTGCTGCTGGCTCTGTGGTTATGAGTGAGTCACTTGGCATGTTTTTCTTGAAATGAGGGGGTTAGACTATCTGATTAGCACTAGCATGAATTTTTACCCGGATGAAAGTTCTAGAATTCTATCATCAGTATTCTTCATACACATGTTATAATGTGATGCACCTTTACTGTGTTTAAAATATTTATTTGAAAACTTCTAATAATGCTTTATGTCTGTTACTACAAAAATTAACATGAAGTGCTTCAGAGCATCTGACTATTGACAGACAAAAGCTTTGTAAATGGAAGATAAAGATCCACGATTCTAGACTTTGATTCTAAGTAAGTTTATGTAAATTGACAAAATTGTTCTTCTTTGTAAGTATGACTAATTTGATGGATTTCTGCCCATTGATATCAACGAAAAATTTGTAAGCTGTTATATCATGACTTCAAAAACTATGAAAGTCATATGTTTTATTTTTATGTCTAATTTTAAAGGGTAAAGCTTTTTTTTAACCAAGTAACTTATTTCTTATCTGTTTTAAATTAGTAAAAATTTATATTGCATTTTGTCCTCTTTTATTTGGAAATATAAATTTTAAATTACTTGGAAATATAAATGTTTTCTTGGAAATATAAATTAAACTATGATACATTTATATTTAAAACCTTTTTAGAAAGATTATGTAACTAGCTTTAATCTGAAGGCATTTATATATAACTGGCTAAGAATCTGCATGGACTTTTTTTGTGCTAATCTTTTGAAAATGTTCCCTTATTTAATTCCCACAATAATCCCATGGTATATATAGGTATCACCATCACAGAATTACAGATGAGGAATTGAGGCCTACAGATAAATAAATTACATTGTTTCAAACCATTTGCTATTAAATGGCTGTTAGGGTTTTAACTGGGTGGTGTCTTTTAACTCAGGTGCTTGTTCCAAAGATGATACCTCTTCCCTTCAAAATTTCTTGACTAATTTAGAAATGCGATGGGAATTCATAATTTATGTATACATTTCTTATCGTTATTAATTGCCATAGCTACTACAAGTTGCTTTGTAAAAATGCAATCCATTGGCAGACCTTTGTACTACTCAATATTTGAGAAGCTGTTACATTGTTTTGCTGCCTAAACTATGCACTGTCTAGCACCATGGAAAAAAATCCAAGGATGACACACTATGAACAGTAATTCATGACCATTGTCATGACCACTGATAGGATTTAATGTCCTGTATTTTCAAGTTCTAGATTAAGGTAAATTTCCTTGAATGTTTAAGGAACAGTCAAGGACAACAGTAAACAAGGAGACTGCTAATCTTCATTTAAAAAAAGATATGTCATGTATATTGGAACAAACTTTATGGAAAGGAATTCTGTAGCCCTAGAAAGAGGAGGGAGGGAGAAGGGGCAAAAACATATTTGAAGAAATAATTGCTACAAAACTTAGTGAATTTATTGGAAAATATGATTAATCTATTAATCAAAGAAGATAAATGAGACCCTAACTTAGAACCATTGTAGTCTTACTTTTGAAAGACAAAGAGAAAATCTCGAAAAAAATAGGAGTAAAGCAACTCATTACATGGAAGAGAAAAAAAAATAGTTTAAGATCTAACCTCTCATCCAAACCAGTAGAGGCAAGAAGGCAAGAGGCAACATACTCAAAACGAACAACCTACTCACCAGAACTTCCACATCCGACACAACTGTCCTTCAGAAATGTCTAAAGGCATTTCAGGTCAGCTGCAAATCGGGAGACAGTATTTCAAAATAATATATCTGATAAAGGATTTATATCTAACATATATAAAATATTTAAAAAGGTTCAAAACTCAGTAATTAGGAGACCCCTGAAATTTTCTAAATGGCTAAACAATTTGAATAGCTATTTCACCAAACAAGATACACAAATGACTAATAAGCCCATGAAGTGACGCATAAAGTTGTCAGATGTAAAGGAAATGAAAATTAAAACCACAGTGAGAGGTGGCTGTACACCCGGTACATGGCTGTAGTTGAAATGACCACCTACACCGCATCGCCGAGGGTGTAGAATAACTGCGCCCACATACATGGCTGATAAGAATGTCAAATGGCACAGCCGCTTTGGAAAACATGTTGGAAGTTTTTTTTTTTTTTTAATTGAATATTAAATTGCCATACAACCCAGCACCTCCATTCCTGGTATTATCTACCTAGGAAAAAAGAAAAACATACTTCCACACAAAGACACATATGTGAATGCCCCTAACATTACTATGCAGAATAGCCCAAATCAGGAAACAGCCTAAACACCCATCTACTTTGAATTCTTAAACAAAATGTTGAATATCCAAACAGCAGTCAAAAGGATCTAACTACTGATAATATGCTTCAACATGCTTGAACATCAAAAACGTTATACTTAAGAATTTAAACCTCGTGTATGCACATAAAATTTACAGTAAAGGCGAATCTATAAAGACAGACAGCAGATTGGTGGCTGCCTCATTCTGGAGTTGGGAGGGGGATTGACTGCAAGTTTTGACCACTCTCTGATAACACGAACTTGTTCCACTGCTGGGTTGTTCTTTGGTCAGGCAAATCTGAGTCATGGTAATGGCTGTAGGATTCTCTACACTTACTAAAATCCTTGAATTTTATTCTTACAGTAGGCATATCTTATGATTTATGAATTATGCCTCAAATTTTCACCTGATTTTATTCAAATATATGCTTAGCTACAAATAGACGAAAATTAGTTTGTTAGCAACTAGTGATTATTAAATCCTTATTAACTAATAAATTAATTATTAAATTATAACATCTATGAAATCTTTGTTTCTTCCAATTTCTGTAAACTTGTGTTGCTTTTATTAACAGAAATTAACTCATTTTGTTGCATATAAAAATGGGTACCTCCTGTTCTCAAAGATCTTAAAATTTCTTAGTGGAGAAGACAGACCTTTACCAGTTAATTATAGGACCATGGACACAGAAGCCTGTCGAGGGAAAGAAGGGGAGGGAGACTGTTGGTAAGTCAGAGAGCCCTTTAAGTCGTGACGGAAGAGGTGACACCTGAGCAATACTGTAGCTGGTCAGAAGGAAGGCTCTGAGGGTCTCCCGTTGGTCCCACCCAGCCTGTCCTGTCATTACAAAGCACATGGGTTACATTTTACATCAGAACTTAAGGTAAAAAATCATTGTCCATGTCGCTAGTGAGAAATGAAGTCTCCTGGTTGACAGCGTTGGCATCCGTGCTCTGGCAGCCTTTCTCTTTCTAGCAGGGCGGTTCCGGCGTGGCCCGCCCCCACCACAGGAAGAGGGGACAGAGATGTCCCATATGGCTGCACTGTCGAAGCTGTATGACATTGCTGTCAGTTTGTGACAAACAGCTTTCATCACAGCATACTACTTGTTCAGGGAGATAAAGTAACCCAATACGAGCCAAAAATCACTATGTAACTTACACAGCCAAGAAGCTGCATATAGATGGCAACTGAACTTCTGATTGGAAATGACAGGTTGAACTTAATCACTCCATCGTGGAGAGTCAGCCAGAGAAGCTGTATCTTGGAGCTTTGTCCCTTGTCCCTTCTCAAGCCCAAGTCCTTCCAACCCCTCCTCATCTCTGTTATGACCATTTTTTAAGACCTTGTTAAGGTGCTGGGGTTTTTTTTCCCTGAAAACTTTCTGGCCTTCACAGAGTAATATTTTTCTTTTTGTGCTTTTCTTTGCTTACTTGTTTTGTTCTTTTTTGTTTATAAACTCATCTTTTAGTACTTCCATTATATTTTATGATATGGTCAATTGTGTTTGATCATAAACTATTGATAACCCTTGGGCCTTTATATTCTGAGCGTTGTGGTGGGAATTGAGCTTTGACTAGTCACATGCCAGCTCTTTCCCTACTTGCACCAAAATGGAACTAACTCAGGGTCCAGTCTGTGTTTTCATGGAATTGAAGCAGTAATGAAAAGGGCCATAGTAGTTTTTGAATTAAAGAGAAAGACCTCTGGTGTGGTTGTGGAAGAGATGGCATTTGGACTGAGCTTAAATGATAGTGCCTTGGTTCAGGCTGCTATAACAAAATGTTGTAGACTCATTAGTTTATCAACAGCAGAAATTTATTGGTCACATTTCTGGAGGCCAGAAGTCTGACACCAGGGTTCCTGACTGGGTGGGTGAAGGCCCTCTTCGGGGTCAAAGACTTCTCCTTGTGTCCTCCTGTGGCAGAAGAGGCTAGAGAGCTCTGTGGGATCTTTTTTAAGAGCATTAATCCCATCCTTGAGGGTAATATCCTCATGACCTAATAGCTTCCAAAGGCTCTACCTACTAATACCATTGCCTTTGGGGACTGGCATTGCAACATAGGAATTGGAAGCAGGGGGAGGGTTGCACAAATATTCATACTATCACAGATACATAGGATTCATACAAGGGGAAGTGAACAGAGAAAGGCATGCCTGCTGGGTAGCAGGCTAACGTGGGAAATATCACTTCCTCCCCCAACTCCATCAGCAGTGTGACTGACCCAGAGGAGGTTGAAGATCTTGGTGGGATGTATGAGTTGTTCATAAATGTTTTCTGATGTAAACTCTAGCTGTTTTTGAGTTCACTGTTATTATACTAAAAAGATGATGTTGGTGCTATTTTGTGCAAAATCTTAGTTTCTAGGAGTTCTTTCGTTTTTTATTGCTCTCACATTTGTTACTGTGGCGTGAGTTTCACTGTTGATGCTGGGTCATTAATATGGCCAGCGCATCTGGGATAATTGGAGGGAAAAACCAAGGGACTGCAGACCTATAAGCAAATGTCCTGCAGGCTGGGAAAGAGGAGAAAAAGCCAAGATGCTGAAAAGGAAGAATGTGCCTGGTTGGGCGGGACACCCAACCAGAGGAGCTGAGGATGTCTGTGTCTTAAGCAAGGGCGTCTTTGAGGTGGATAGAACCATTTACAGAAACAAGGAGTCAGGAGTGGCCCTCGTTTTAGGGTCAGTGTTTGAATAGTTTTTGAGCTGAGAAGAACTGTAGTTATTAAGTGATCTGGCTCCTTCATTTTACAAAAGAACCAACTGAGACCTGGAGAGTGTAGTAGGTCATTTGAACGGGGAAGATCAGAGGAGTCCAGGCACGGAGTGAAAGTCCTGGGAGTCGTTCCTGTAGAGAAGGTGGTCAGAGATCGGCGTGAATCACAGCTTTAAAATGCAGCTCTCACCACAGAACACATCTGATCTTGGTGTGACGTGCCAAAAAGATATGTCATTTGGGTTTCTCTGTGTTTCTCATTTTCTTCTGACATTTTGGAATGTGGTGGAACTCTTCAAAAGACCATCAAGTAATTCTCATTTTAATTTTTTTAAAGCAAATTAGTACCATATGTGGAGAAAATGTACCATATAGTTTATCATGGGAAAAGATTAGAAGTAGAAAGTTCATGTAGGACATTTATAATTTTTGGACATATGCCATCTGAGTTAAGTCCCTGAGTAGTACACTCATAAGAATTGAATTGATAGTAGCACACACACACACACACACACACACACACACACACACACCCCGAACAATTTGAATAGGGCCCAAGAAAAAGAATTAAAGGAAATAATAAGCAAGAACTTGGCAGTGGTTCTGTCATCCGTGAGACTCCTTCCTTCTTCCCTGAAGTTTAGGGCTAGTGTGCATAGGAATCAGCAACAGGGGTCAGTTTTAATGGTGAAAGTTTGGTTTCACAGAAGTACTTATGATTATCACATCTTCTTGATGAAGACCAGTATTCAGTTTTCTGTAAGGACATCATTTTTTGGTGTGTGTGCCAGATTTGAGGCAATTTTCATTGTGAGTAGCAAATTGGTTGTGTTTATTTATTTAAGATGATCTGGGTAATATTTTTAAAAAGTTCTAAATGCATAATAGTAATTTCATAAGTAGTTGCCTGTGTCGTTACTTTCTGAACGCCTCATATTGGGTTGGCCAAAAAGTCCGTTTGGCTTTTTTCTGTAAAATAAAAGACACATTTTTTCATTTTTACCAATAACCCTTATTTTTTTTGATATTTTGAATATGTCAGCTATCTCCTGCATGGTATGATCTTGATTGTTATTCTGAAGGTTGTAGTGGGAATTGAGCTTTGACTAGTCACATCCCAGCTCTTTCCCCACTTACACCAAAATGGAACTAACCCAGAGTCCAGTCTGTGTTTTCATGGGATTGAAGCAGTAATGAAGACAGTCATAGTAATTTTTGAATTAAAGGGACAAAGACCTCTGGTGTGGTCATGAGAGAGATGGGATTTGGGCTGAGCTTAAATGATAGTGCCTTGGTTCAGGCTGCTGTAACAAAATATTGTAGACTCATTAGCTTATAAACAGCACAAATTAATATCTCTATTTGATTGCTATCAACTTTAACTGGTCTACCCAACCTGGAACATTGTCCAGTGAGACATCTCCAGCACAAAACTTCACAAACCACTTTTGACACGTTCAGTCACACCACCTTCTCCATACACTGCACAAATCTTTTTTTTTAGTGTCTTATATATATACCTTTCTTGAAATAATAGACCATTATATGCTGAAAGTGTTGTGTATTTTCTTCTGTCTTCAATACTAAAATGGCTACACAAAAATTCACCAATTTTGATAAGTTTTTTGTAAATGCATGCTGATATATGACAGCTGTCTCAATACAATCAAAATTGTTTCAAATGAAGTTCAAGACAACTAAGAGCTAGTAGAGCCATCTTACAGGAAAAATCAAACAGACTCTTTGGCCAACCTAATGCTATAATGATTGTAAGCTTTGTTGGAAGAGATACATTTCTACTCTCTTAGGGACTTCCAGGGTGGATTTGGATCTGCCCATCTTACGTTTGTACATATGGAATGTTGCAGATAGTTGATGAGGGTAAAGGGAACCAGGAAATCCTCCTGCATACCCATTCTGACCAGCAGATCATAAACCCATAGGATGGATCGCCAGATAGATTCAAACCTAGTCCAGCTGATCGATAGCACAGCTCTTACTTACCACGAGGACATGCCACTTCCCAGAGGCAGGATCATAGAGGTTAAGACTTGACCTCCAAGTGATGTGCTATTTGACTGGCCCGGAGCCACGGACCAGGACTCCGCTCCAGCTCGAGTTCCTTTCCTAGCCCGACATGTGCAGCCTTCTCTAGCAGATCATGAATGTAATGGAAAACAATCAAAACTCACCTGTCAGGGTTTCACCCACAATCAATTAAATTTTGGGAACACAGATTAACCGTTTACTAGATCCTGCTATTTCATAAGGCGATTACTATAGCAGCATTTACTGATGTCATAAATGGTGGAGTAATTACTGCAAAAAGAAAATATTTTTGAATTGGTGTTCTCTCCGGGGAACTAAATCAAACTGAAAATGGAAAACCATGAAAGTACAGCTGCATATTCTACAATTTTATTTTCAAATGCCTGCTTGAAAGTTTCAAAATTGGGGAACTCTGGTAGCTTAACTACAGCTTGAAAAAGTACACTTCCAGACATATATATTTTCAGAAGACTTTGACGTCAGCAGTAGATTATTGCAAATATTGCCATTCAGTTGATCCTATCATAATTTCAGATTTACCTAAGCCATTAAAAATAAAGTAATGAAAATATTCTAAGCAAGTGAATTATAGTAAATTTGATTTGTTAGGAATGTTTTTGCTCAACTCTGAATTTTATGCATGAGATGGAAAAATTACTGGCATTAAATCTGCCATGTGGAACAGGAAGGCTTGCCTTACTGCTTTAGTAAACCTTCATCAATCTAAAAGGTTTTGGGTACAACAAAATTTTAAAACCCACAAAGAGCATATAACGGATATTTTGTATGTCTATAATTTGCAACTCAAACATTATATCTGCTGTCATTTTACTACATATATATATTATGGTACTTGGAGCAAAAATATGACCAAAGAAATATGTGGGTAAATTATTTCAATGATTTGATTAATCCATGTATTGCTTTTGGGTTTCATAAAGCATCTAAGCAAATCCTTAAGTATGGTGATATATTGCTTTGGTGTGTGCGTGGAGTTGCTAGTGGAAGCTTTATGTGTCATTGGAGGGCAGTGCATGGCCTTTTACATATCACAGATGAATTGTAATGGAAAAGCAAATTTGAGATGACAGTCAAGAGCTGAGATTTTCACGCCTATAGACATTTCTTATGAAATGTTTATTTTTCTGTGTTTATAAGGAAGAAACTGAGGTGATTTGTTATGCATGTGTGACCCAGGGGACAACTAGCAAGCTTTCTTTAGTGCCACCATGCCCGGGACACAGCCCTGCATGCGTGCACATAACTGTAGACATTGGCACACCCCTGCACACTGAAAGCTTATTTTAGATAACTCAGCTTCAATGAGTGCGATTCAATTCATTTCCCTGGTAAGTGTGACTTTTTTTTAATTTCATAGAAAATAAACGTGTAGGAAACTGTCTTCTTTTTAATTGCCGTGGGCCTCCCTGAGTTCAGGAAATCACTCTCAGCAATTTGTGGCCCTTAGAGAAGATATTTCTTTTATGTTCTAAATAGTCATTTATATTACTGTAGACAGCTAGTCCTCTGAGAGTTTTCAGCTTTGGGGGGAATATTAACCTTCCTCAGTAGGATGAGGAGGACTTTAATGCTGAACATTTGCCCTTTCTCTTGAGGGCCAGTGAAATTCCTCCCCTTGAGATAATTTTGGTAAAAGAATAATTTGATTAGTAATCAAATTAAGAAAGCACACACAATAATTCAAACATAGGAATCAATTAATGTTTTATAGAATTTTTCAAATAACAACGGGAATGTTTTCCCTTAAACATAACTAGTATCTTCCACTTAGCAAAAACTCATGTACTTCTCAAATTTTGGGTCATCCTTAACTGTATTTGTTATTTGACACTGTTTGCTGCTGCCACAAGGAAATGTATGACCCTGGCAGTATGTAACCGGCTCTCCTGTGTTGTGTTTTTGTTTGTTACCTCTGGCGTCCTGAAATCCCCTCTCCTCTCTGAAGTCTTCTTCCTCTTTCCACTTCCTTTGGGCTTGCTCCCTTCACTTCCTTGCCGGAGTCCCTCTTCCCTGTGGTGGTAGCCGTCACCTCTCTGTGCTGATTTCCCGTCCACATCTCTAGCCTTGACTAGTTTAGCCCCCAAATCCAGACACCTCGGTGTAACTGTACTGAATGTATTGGCACTATCTCCAACTCAACACGACCAAACCAGATTCTATTTTGAATGCCCTGGACCAATGATCCCATGGCATTCAAGGTCAACATTAGTTTCACAGACTGAAAGAAATCAGGTTTTCTGTGCTGGGGTCACGTTAGACTCCTCTCTTGCCTTGTAAGTAATCCATCACCATTGCAGAGTTTTCGTCAGAATGGCTACCCCCTTTGTCCCTTTCCTTTCCCCCTTCATTGCTATTTTCCTGTCCAGGTGTAAAGTAGTGAAGGCCCTTGAAATAATATCCTTTCTGAGTCCTTCTGATTCAGGCATTCCTCCTTTCAGTTTCTCCTACATTATACCACAAGTTTAGTCCCCTTTAAGCACAGTGTTAGGTGGGGTTCTCTGGAAACAGACCCAGAGGCAACATTGCATGAAGGTTTATTGGGGAGTGTTTCAGGAGATGAACCTTCAAGAAGGTGAGGAAGGCAGGACTGGGCAGAAAGAGGGGTTGACCTGCAGTGAAGTTGTACCTGAAGTCTTGGCTGATCCTAGTGTGTCCTACGTCTGGAGTGGGCTTTCACAGTTGCAAACCTAGGCAAAAGTCCAGACTCTTAGGCCCGATTGGCTGTCTCTGGCTGGTGCGATCCATTTCAAAGATACTCTAATTTCATCTCCTCTCTGCCTGTGAGCAAGCTGCCCCTGGGAAGAGGCATGGAGTCAGGGGACGCTGTGGAGCTGTAGCCGAGGGATGATGTGTCCACGCTGAAGAAGGCTCGAGCTGAGCCTCACAGGCTCCGCCACAGTCACATTCAATGTTTCGCTTCCCTGTGTAGGAACCCCTCTGTCTGCTTCATCAAGGTGAATGTCTGCCTGACTTTGAGGATCCCTCTATTGTTTAGCCTCAGCTTACCTGTTGTGTTGTTGTTTTTTCCTGACTTGGTTCAGTTACCATCTTCCCTGCTTGGCCTCCAGCCCCTCAGTGGAGCAGTCTGGTCTCAGCTTTCTTGAAATCCCCACCCACCCATTGTCTGCTCTGCCCCTTCCCCTGGGCCTCCAGGCCTTTGCTTCTTCTGCTCTCCCTCCTGCGGTGTTCTTTCTCCTCTGTGTCTTCTATTTGGCTTTCACTCCCAGTCTGTGAGTACTTCACAATTCTGGACTTCATTGTCTATTTTATCATGATTTTCATTAGTTTTGTGGGTGCTTTCTTTACACTATTTTGGAAGGTGAGACATTTAATTTCTTTGGCATTCTTGATAGAATCTAGCAAAATGCTAGTCCTTTAATAGAGCATCAATTTGCGGATGTTTTATTTCCTGGTGGTTTTCTAAATGACACAGCCAAAAAAAAATTAATACTCAGGCTCTGGCTGGTGTGGCTCAGTGGACTGAGTACTGGCCTGCAAACCGAAAGATCACCCGCCCAATCCCAGTCAGGGGACATGCCTGGGTTGCAGGCTGAGTCCTCAGTCGATGTATCTTTTGCATATCAACGTTTCTCTCCCTCTCGCTCTCCCTCCATTCCCCTCTCTCTAAAAATAAATAAATAAAATATTTAAAAGGATTAATACACAGATTGGTGAGGTAATATAAGATTAAGCTCAAGGGTTGACATTTTCTTAAAGAATTTCAGAGTGATAAGTTTCTAAGGGTTTGTGTGGCTCTAGAAGTAAAATGATGTATTAACAGCAGTTTCCTCACCCTCTTGCCCCAGTTCACTTTTCCACCCTGTGCTGGGGCCAATGGCAGCGTGCAGTTTGTGCCTGCGATCCCAGTCCCCCTCGAGGAACGTTCTCCCTCTCTCTCAACCCAGCACTGTGCTCCAGTAACCCCCTCGACCCCCAGAGCGGCCTCCTGGGCTTTGCTCCTGAACATCTGTCTGGCCAACTCCTCTTCCGAATTTGTGCTTATCAGCGAACAAACTACATTTACATGCAACAAGACGCAGTGTTGACTGGAAGAAGCCAGACACAGAAGGGCACATGGTAATTGTCGCCAAAGTAGGCAAAGCCAATCTGTGACGTTACGATTCATTGTAATCAGGATGACGGTAACTTAGGAGAGAGGGTATTTAGAAAGGCACATGGGAAGGTTTCTGGAATGCTAGCAAGTCTTTATTTCTTGATCTAGTGCTAATTGCGGTGATGTGAGCTATGTACTTAGGATTGGCACCTCTTTACATGTATGTTATTATAAAAACTTTAAAAAATTATCTTTCTACCTGGCAAGCTGATCACTTTTAGGGGCCGTTCTGAGACGAGGGGCAGGCGGTGCTCCTCCCAGAAGCACCAGGGTAGAGGTAATGGGACAAGAGGAGGCATGAGGCTGGTGCTCTCTGTTCACCCTTGTCCCAGTGGCTCTGGGGAGCAGCGAGGGCTCATCGAAGTTATCCATTTGCTACTGGACATTATTATACATTAATAATAAGAAACCTTGGTTCGAAGTCTTGAATTTTTCTTCCAATAGAGCCTATGGTACAACGGTTTCCAGCAGCATAGAAGAGCCCCTGTCAGAACTTTCACTTTCACCTGGGTGGTGTAAATGAATGTAATCAGATTGGAAGAGCACAGACAGGAAAAGTGTGGGTAGTGGGCCCTAGTGAGAAAGAGGAGGTTTGGGCCCTACTCTAGAATCCCAAACCTACTCTCTAATCTGGATTCTGGCCTTCAGTAACACAGAATTTTGTGAAAGAACTAAACAATGATTTTATGGTCACATGCAGGGGGGGACCTAAAACCCCCCAGAATTATCTTCTGGAGGGTGGGCCCCTTGTAGTACAGGCTTCCCCTGCAAGGTGTGTTCTAGGAACCCATCTGTATCAGTGTACCAGCTGGTGTTGTTATGAGAGGCAGAATTTGGCTTCAGTGAATTTTTTTTGAAGACTCTTTCAAAGAATTTGTTTCTTTTGTGATGGGTGATTTATAACCACACCTGCCCACACAGTGCTGAGTGTTGAGCAGTTTTTGACCAAAAACGGCATGACCCCCATGTCCCATCCTTCCAGAGTGACTTTTGTTTTTGTTCCCTGGGATAAAAACATGTCCTTTAAGGGAAACATTTTGCCGATGTGGGAAAGGTGAAACAAAAAATGTAAGAAGCACTAAAAGGCATCAAAATCGATGAGTTCAAAAACTGTTTTGAGCAGCAGAGAAAACCGTTTTGATAGGTGATTGCATCAAATGGAGAGGGCTTTGAGTGTGACTGAAGTTTAAATATGTATGAATACACACAATTTTTATAAAAATTCCATTTTGGGGAGATTCTCTTTCATATCAGCAAGTAGTACAAAATCTTTGATAAATGCAAAGGGGATTGAAAGTAAATGAAGATTCTCGTGAGATGCGATTTGTCAGGAAAGGCAGGTACTGACAGAAGTGGCGTGCCCGGAGCGGAGTTTGGTCATAATGATGACAGACTGTGCTGATTCTTCATGTACTACAAGGTGAGCACCTGAGGTCCTGCTTCATATGTGTTATCGCATCCAATCCACAGAACTGTCCTGTGAGGTGTAGCTCGTGGAATTATCTTCATTTTGTAGGTGAGGAAAACCGTAGCTCCAGTGAAGGAGCGTGGCAGATGTCCAAACCCTAGCAGCCGGCGGACTCATTCTAAGAGTGACCACGGTGTCTGCAGGGGCATCATTGAAGTTGTTAGGGAAGCTATGGCTGTCAGGGGAGCTGTGAGTCCATTGGGTAATTAATAATTCTACCTTTGTTCTCATGAAGCCCCACAGAATAGTAACTAATGAAAGGTAGCCTGGTGTAGCGGAAGGAATGTGGATGTTGAGTGAACAGAACCAGTTTCAAGCTCTTGCTGCTTGTTGGCTGCTGTGTGTCCAAGGACAAGGTCCTCCACAGAACTGACTGTCTGCATTTTCAAAAAGCCACTGTGGAAAACAGCAGTTCAATCATGGAACCTCCTTTTGATCCAGTGAGCCCATTTCTGGGAATGTATCCCAGGAATCCCAAAACACTAATCAGTAAGAATATGTGCACCCTTATGTTCATAGCAGTGTTATTTTCAATAGCCAAGATCTGGAAGCAGCCCAAGTGCCCAGCAGTAGGTGAGTGGATAAAAAAGCTGTGGTACATTTACACAATGGAATTCTGCACAACTGTAAAAAAGAAGGAGCTCTTACCCTTTGGACCTAGAAAATATTATGCTCAGTGAAGTAAGCCAGTCAGAGAAAGATGAATACAATATATGATCTCACTCATATGTGGGGGTAAAAAAATAAAATGATGAAAAAATAAAACCAGAGGCATAGACACATGGTGCAGACTGACAGATCTCAGAGGGGAGGGGCGTTGGGGGAGACTGGGAGAGATTAGCCAAAGAAGGTATATGCATGTATGCATAGCCCCTGGGCACAGACAACAATGTGGTGGTGAGGGGGGCGGGGGCTTGGTAAAGGGGGAAAAGGTGGGGGGAAATGAGGGACATCTGTAATAGTGTCAACAATACAAATTGTTTTAAAGGATTGAGAAATAATGTACTTTGTCATTTTGCTCTGTAGGTTCATTGTAAATATCTCCTGGATTTATGAGACGGTAAAGTGCTACCAAGTAGTTATTTGCATTAATAGTATAAGTAATAGACATGCTGATGATGATATAATGACAACTATAATAATAATTTTAAATAGTTGTAAAAAAAATAGACAGTAATGCTTTGCATCAGATGGCCACAAGGACTGAACTGCCCTTGCTGGCAGTGGTTCAAATATATGCTGATTAAGTTGTTTTGGTAGATTTGCAGTTTATGCCCTTCTTGGCTCAAACAAGCAATTAAATTCTCCTCAGGAAATCATGAAAGGTTACCTTTAGTGTACAGCCGACACTGCTGAAATTTTGGCTTCAGTTCAAGATTCATGGCCAAATGAATGTCTGAATCACTTGAGGCCTATTCATAAAGAGGAGGATTATGGGCGTAACTAAAGTTTATGTACTTAGCTAAAGTGACTTGAGTTTCATAGTGTTGCCAGGAGATAGAGACTGTATTCTATGCTCTGTACTCTGATTTGCAGACTGAAATGCAGCCATCTGTGGGTCAGATCGTGTTTAGATGTAAGTGAGCATCTGACTTGGGCCAGAGCTTGCTAAATTTAGTGGAGGATGCTCTAATTTAGCAACTGAGATTTGTAAAGGGCCCCTAAGGCACTCCAGGAAAATTTTTGTATAGAGGAGAGATAAAAGCAATATTTCAGGCATTTGCAAATCGCCTCTTAGAGTAAAATGGTTTGTGAAAACCACTAAAACCATAGCATAGTTATTTCTGAAAATTAAATTCAAGTACTCTTAGAGGGACTTCTTCAGAGCTAGGAACATTTGCCTCAGACATTCAGTAGTCATTGCTCCGGCCTTTCTTGCTGGGGTATAAGTGGTGAAGATGTGTATACAAACTGATGTCTTGGAAATGCTTTTTTAAAAATTTTGTTTTTATTTTATTTTAGATACTATAGGCCGATTTTACTGTGATGAATTGTACTAACAGGATTTTACATTTACTCTGAGATTTAAGGGACTAGCTTCTAGCATGGAGTCCAAGCTGTCATTTGACTGGAGATTTTCCCGGGCGCCGCTCAGCAGTGCTCAGACTTGCCTCAGCTAAGGTGCCGAATGGTGTCAGTAGGAGATGAAACAGATGATCATAAAAGTCACTCAGGAATTAGTCTTGTGTCTCACCCTACCAGCGTGGCTCAGTTGTTGGGCACCTACCAGTGAAAAGGTCACTGGTTCGATTCTGGGTCAGGGCACGTGTCTGGGTTGTGGGTTCTGTCCTTCGTTGGGGCATGTACTAGAGTCAACCGATCAATGTTTCTCTCTCACATGAGAGGGATGTTTCTCTCCCCCTCTCTCTTCCTGCCTTCCTCTCTTCCTCAAAAAAAAAAAAAAAAAAAAAAAGAATTAGTCCTGTTTCTCAAATGCCTGCCATTGTAGCCATTTTTCCAAACTTTAAATATTTGCCAGTTAGTCCCTGTAATTCAAAACTCCAGAAAAAAAAATTGGGCATCACTTAGGATGAACTCTTTGTCTTATCCCACATCTTAAAACTAGGTTGGTGCTTTGAGAGTCTAGAAGGAAGCAAGGCGTCATGTCTTGTCAAAGAGTTCACTTCTACTCCCTTTGTGTGGTTTTCTGTTTTGGTTTTCTTAAAAAACAAAAACAAAAACCCAAACTATGTGCATGTGTGTGTACGTGCCGGCCTGCACTTTGGTAAAACTGTATTCAGAAGAACACTTTGAAGTCCTCTTGCTGTGATGTAAGTAGCGGAGACATAATTGTTTTTAGATCAAAATTTTTTGGATACTTTTTTAAAAAAGATTCCTCAATATGTAAATTATAACAAGTATAGTTCTTACTAACAGAATTTTTCAGATTGTATGGACTTTAATGTTAAGGACTTGGAAAAAAGTGTGAATTATTTTTAATGAACTCTTGATAGTAGAACTTACTCTGTTTGACCAAATTCTTGTATCATAAATTTATCATTGCTTAAAACATTTATTACACATGTTTTGGAAAGGACCCTTGGTGAGTAGATTAACGTAAAAATGACCATTCAGAATGTGGTAGTGTTGCTTTTGTTAGTCAGAACTCTTAGCAGTTCTGTTTTTCAAGTTAAAGTTTTTATCAGTCATCTGGATAGAAATTTCAAGAAATTGCTTTTGCAATTATAGGTATCTTAAAAGAATTCTTTCTAGAGGAACTAAGCAAGGATGCCAATTAATTCCAGCTGTTGGAGTGAATTGCATGTGCATATCTGAGTTCAACTTCCAGTAACTTAGAGAGAAGCCCTTAAATGCTATAATTTAGCAACCAAAAAGCTTTACGGGCCATTTGTCCCCTCATTTGACTGAAGCACTGATTTCTCTATTTCCTTTTCCATGAGCTCAGTGTTTCTGGCTGCTGTTGGTTGTCTCTGTGGAGTTGCCAGTTCTGGTAGGAAGATAATGTTGAGGGAAGTGAAAAAAAAAAGCTTGGTTTCTAATTTTTATATTTATTATTATTAAATTTTTTCTCTCTAAACTTGAATACCCAGTTGTATATGTATTTTTTAAAATTAATACACTTTGTTTTCTTTAGAATAGTTTTAGATCTATAGAAAAATTGAGCAGAAAACAGACAGTTTCCACATACTCTTTCTCCCCTGGCACAGGATTTATTATCGTTGAACAAATATTGATACATTATTATTAGTGAAAGTCCATATCACACATTGCGGTTCACTCTGTGTTGTGCAGTTCTGTGGGATTTAACAAATGCATAATCGCATGTACCCACCACACCATCTCTCACAGAATAGCTTTACCGCCTTAAAGCTGCCCTGTGTTCCACCCGGCCACCGCCTGGCAGCAGCCAATCTTTTCCGCTCTCCGTGGTTTGACCTGCTCCAGAATGTCACACAGTTGGAACCACAGAGTATGTAGCTTTTCAGATTGCCTTTTTTCACTTACTATGTATTTAAGCTTTCTCCCGTTCCCTTTTAGCATTGAGTAATATTGCATTGTAGGAATGTAACACAGTTTTGTTTTCCAGGAAAGATATCTTTGTGGCTTCCAACTTTTGGCAACTATGAACAAAGCTGCTGTTCGCATTCTTGTGCAGGATGTGGTGTGGACATAAGCTTGCAACCCCTTCGAGTACTTAATTTATTCTTACCTCGAGGATGAGAGCACACTGAGTACAGAGATGAGGATCAAGATAAACCATTCTGGTGGGTTGGGAGGGTGGGGAAGATTGACTATTCAAATGTAAAGTTTGGGTCCAGCAAAGGCTTGCACACACCAGACTGTCTCCTGCCTGTGGGTTACTGGGGTGGGGGTGAAGGTGGAGAGGCTGGAAGGATGTTTTTCCCTGCCTGATTACTGATTAAAACAACTGAGAGGAGTACCAATAAACAACCTTAATCAGTCCCAATTAGAGTCCTATAATTAAATTCCCATAAACTCTTTTAAACTGTGTTTATATAATATATTTAGTTCTTTTAAGCATTCAGATGCCTTGTTCTAACAACCAGAACTTTTCCAAGTCTTAAACTATTCTTGTAAATCTGATAAAACAAAATTTATATGGTTTCTCTTAAGAATTCTAGTGCTGGTGTGAACCTAGTAAAACTCTCTTATGCCTTTCCATTTAACATCGCAATTTTTTAATAGTTTATTTATTTATTTTTAGACACAGAGGAAGGGAGGAGGAAAGAGAAGGAGAGAAATATCAATGTGTGGTTGCCTCTCATGTGCCCCCTTACTGGGGACCTGCTCTGCAACTCCGGCATGTGCCTTGACTGGCGGCCCTTCAATTTGCAGGCCGGTGTACAATCCAGTGAGCCACACCAGCCAGGGCTAAAATCACAATTTTAAAATAAATTAAATTGGAACTACAAGCCTAGACAGTCAGTGTATCACATTTTCTTAAAACAAGATAAATACTATATCAAATAAATATTGAGCCATGTCCAAATGATTACACATTGATTTCTAAACTTAACCTCAGAGGTTTTAACACTGTGGGTTTGATTTGATCCTTACGCCTCTATTTAAAACTAAGTATTCCCAGAGTTCTTGTCACCTATAGTGATTTGTAATTAGCATCCCAGGAAGAGCAGGCTTGTTACATAATGTGAGTTAGGTAACTTACCAGTCGAGACCGAGACCGGAGCCGTGGTGGAGAGCTGCTGTAGATGCCCAGGGGCATCTCCCCAAGCCACTGAAGGACAAGCTGAACTATTTTGTGTAGTCAGTTTGACAACTAGAGAATTCTAGGACTATACTTTTAAATAATTCTTTTATTCCATTTGGATCTGCAGGTCTCCAAAGCAGGAAACACTTCACTTTCCACTAAACTCCTCATGAAATTCCATATTCTTTTGATACTTTTCCTGTCTCATTAGGTCAGAACTCTGAAAGCCATTTTAAACTGATACAGGGCCCCTTAATGCTCCCTCTTTCGCACTCCTCTGTCTGTCTCCAGCCACTGCACTAACATCTTGCTTGCGACGGCTGTGCCGTTGGTCTCCAGCTCTGTCTTACTGAGACATTCGTTTGCTTGTTGAATGACTCACTGACAGAATGGTGAGCATGGATCATTCTTACTGAGGAAAAGTAGGGAAGTAGGGTCCTTTTGGAATTCAAATATTGAGGTCATGTGTGACATTTATATTGTGTGTGAGGGTATCTACAAGGGATAGAGTGAGTGTCAAACAGAACTAAAGGTTTTTCTCAAAAGACTCACTATGAAGTACAGTTTTAGATTTGGTTATTAGGATTGACTTGCCTCTTTCTCTCAGTCCCCACAGGTAGTGTATTGATGAATTCTATTGGCTTCATCTGCAGAAATTTCTGGAATCTAGTAACTTCTCACCACATCTGTGGCTGCCATCATCTCCATCTTGGGCCCTGCTGTTAAATGGCCTTTGGATGGCTTTATGCTTGTTCGTTTCCATAGTTACCCCCTTCTGTCCATGTCTACCTTCTACGCAGCAGTTGGCATGACTTTTAAAAACATAGATCAGGTAGTTTTTCTTCCACTGTGAGCTAATAGCTTTATCATAATACACTGAAATCCAGATTCTTTGCTTCTATATTGTAGATCCTGGCTTCTCTCCAACCTCATGTCCAATCAGTGTCCTTAACCAGACTGGCCTCCTTGTTGTTCCTTGACCACATGAGGTTTTCTCTCAGGACCTTTGGACTTCCTGTGCCTCTTCCTGCAACCCTCTGCCCTGGCATTTTAGCCTGCCCCTCACATCATGGATTGCCTCCTCAGGGACGTAGTCAGAATGCACCTCGTCGCCATTCCACTTAAACTCCTTCCCTGCGCACCCCACACACTTTGCCCTTGTCTCTGTCATTCTGTGGTCTCTTACTGATTAATTTTTGTTCACAATTTTTACCATTAACTGGCATTTCCCCATGTATTTATTTGTTTATAGTTTTTAGCTTATTACTATATCCTCAGCACCTACCATAGCTCCCGGCACTAGTAAGTAACACTTGTAACACAACATACTTGCTGAATGAGTAAATGAATGAATGAATGACTTCCTTAGTATATATGAAAGTCCAATAAAAGCAGGGATTTTGCCTGCCTGGTTTGCAGCAATCACTCAGTAAATATTTACTGAAGGAATGATGGGTGGATTTGGGTTCAGGCATCTATGAGGCGTTTTAATTCCTGGTCTTAGATTCCCTTGATCTTGTCTTACTTACAGTAACCTTTGTCCCTAACTCCTTTGCTGCTTGTCCCCCTCCCCAATGATGAAGTGGCTGAAGGGAGTCTTCTGGAAGTTACACATAAGAAAGTCTGATTAAGGCACTTGTCATTGGGCTCTTAGCTCATTGATTTAGTTTTCTTTGTGTCCTACATCTTTGTGTTGTATAAAACCAGAAGCAAAATCAGTGGTGTAAGCATAAAAATGAGAATAATGTGGAAAATTTGAAATTATTGAAGACTTAGGGTTGCTAAAGTAATTGGACATCTTCAGCATGGAATTTACATTAGATGTTGCCATTTATGGGTTTTTTAGAGCCATTTTACATATATAGAGTAATTTACAGTAAAATACCTACTATTTAAAAGTGTTTTAAAAAATCTGAGAGTCCCTTAAAGTTTGAATGTTTCAATATTATCCAAGATGAAAAAAAGGACATGTTGCTAAACATTGAAGTATCATTAGGATAAAACAAACCCTTATGTTTGAATAGAGCCACATGAAGCAAGTCCCCCTCCTGTATCTTAAGCGGATGTGGGCCTGAGATCAGAGTTGATAAAAATGCTTTAGCTTAGAATATAGGTCCTTAAAGAGGAGCTTCCATAAAAGGCTTTGGAGCAGTTCTTGCAGAGAAAGGCACTTAGAGTAGTGGCTCCTACCCCTGAGGTAGTGCAGTGGACAGGGGAAGGTCATGTGGGTAAGGACTCGGTGAACTTTTCAGAGCTGTTCATGGCAGCCTGCCTGTCTCTCCTCATCCTAGCAGCCCTGTGCCTCCCATGCCTTCAGCCCGCACCTGGTTATCCACCATATCAGTGCTTAGCTCCAGACCCTGCCCTCGTCTTCTCCGGAGAAATAGCAGAAGAGCAGGGCTCAGAGTCACCGGGTCTGAGGGCAGCCTCCGCTTCTGCTGCTTACTGTTTCACAGGCTTATTTCACTTCAGATCTTGTTTACATTCTGTAGAAACCCATCCTTCCAACATTTTATAGATTGAAATTGGAAACCGCCTCATTTTTAAGATTTGTGAAACCATTAAGCACATAATGACTATGACTTGAAGGCCATGGAAGGGCTCTGGGGCTGTGATGCTCGAACATCCTGTACCCCAGAACCCTGTGGGCAACAGTGGGAGCATGACTTCACAGCGCCCCGCATGAGCCCAGCTAGGATGACTCAAAGAGTCTTTGGGGCTGAGCTACATGGACCTCATTTCTTAAGTTTTGATGTTTAAACCACTGTTCTGGGGACACATAGAGAATTACAGGGCATGGATTCTGCCTTCAGGATGCTAAAAGAAATATATCAGACCAAATAAGTCAAGAACCATGCAATCTCACTTATATTTGGATTATAAAAATCGAAAGCAACAAATGAATAAACAAGAAAAACAAGTAAAAGCTCATAGACACTGAAAACAGTATGGTACCGGAGGCAAGGGGGCCGGGGTAATGAAAGATAAAAGGGGTCAGATATATGGTGACAGAAGATTTGACTTTGGGTGGTAAACACCCAAATAGTGCAATTTACAGATGATGTATCATAGAATTGTACACTTGAAACCTATATAATTTTTTTAAATTTTTATTTATTTATTTTTAGAGAGGGAAGAGAGGGAGAAAGAGAGAGAGAAACATCAATGTACAGTTGCTGGGGGCCATGGCCTGCAACCCAGGCATGTGCCCTGACTGGGAATTGAACCTGCGATGCTTTGGTTTGCAGCCCATGCTCAATTCACTGAGCTACGCCAGCCAGGGCGAAACCTATCTAATTTTATTAACCAGTGTCACTCAATTTTTTTTAGAAAAGATGCTTGTGTCTAGTTAGAAAAATAAAAATGAATGGCACAATTAGACAATGTGATTAATTTGATTTTTTTTGTTTATTTGGTTGATGGGAGTGAAGGGGAATCAGGATAAGACAGCATGGGGTTGGGTGTCCTTGGTTTATTCTTGGGTTAGAGAGTTGGGTAGAAGAGTACCAGGTAAACTGACTGCGATAGGAAGATTTTTTAAAAAAATATTTATTTTGTTAATTTTATTGGATCACTTCTTTTGGATTACAGACTGTTAAAACCTGATGTAACCAATCAACCGTATGCTATCAGGAAATTACAAAGTCACAGAAATTAACACACGCTTCAGGGGTTTCTTGAACACCTGGCATTTTCCTATGTCCCCAGCTGAAAACTCAGTCTTCGTGTTTAATGAAATAACAGAGCCACTCCCCTCAGTCCTGTGGACTGCAGAGCAGTGATTATTCCTGGGCACCGTGACTGAGTACCAGATGTGTGTGAAAGTTTCTGTGACATGGAGAGTTTGTTTTTAGATGTGGTACTCTTCTGAAAAATATTTTTGAGTAATATGTACAAATGAAATAATCTAGAATGCAGAATGATCAGCTTAGTGTATGAGAACATGACATAAGAGTCATAACAGATTACACAGTGGGTACTAGAGATGTGTCAGTGGCCACTGTCCCATCAATGCCTCTGTCCTTTGTGTCATTTCTGGAGGGAAGAAAGCCTTGTTGGGCCCAGAGGAGCATGGCTGTAGTATCAGAATTGGATTTGGAAGCTCAAAGAGGCATCCTTTCTTAAACATTTTTTCCCACCAGACTCTACATTTCACGTTCTTGCCTGCCCCTATCAGGGCAGGTGAGCAGACAGATTCAGAGGGATGTGTGGACACCATCTTTGGCCTGAAGGTGTACCTAGGTTTTATAGTACGAGCGTTAGATTTATAGATTGTGAAAATATTAGTGTCAGAAGTCATACTGAACATCTTTTAATGTAGTGATTTTCAAGCCTGGGATGGGTTGCATATAAGAGTTGTGGAGGGAAAAGCTTGTGTTATTTAAAAAAACATGTATAGCCCTGACTGGTGTAGCTTGGTTGGGCATCATTTTGAAAAGTGAAAGGTCACTGGTTCGATTCCTGGTTAGGGCACCAGTCAGGGCGTGTGTAAGAAGCAGTTGATCAGTGTTTCTTTCCCTCTCTGTCTCCCTCTCTTACCCTCTCTCTAAGAATAAATAAATAAAATCTTTAATAATAATAATACAACATGTATAGTATGACTATGTTATTCATAATAGAAATCCTTTAGGCTGTGGCGGATGTGCTGACGGTGCAGTGAGGAAGTTTTCTACAACACTAGAGTGAAAACATGTTGAGATCTGGTCCCATCTATTTATGTAAGAGGTAAGGAAAGGACTCAGGCAAATCCCAGAGGTGAAATGACTTAGCTGAGGTTGCATAGCTAGTAGTGTAGGATTGAGACTATTGCTTGTCTCCAGAGTTCTGCTCCTGTGCTTTTTCCCTGTGAGCTTATGCCCTTGGCTCCCCACAAAGAAGTTCATTAGCCGTAATGAACAGTCCCACTGTTCCACTGTGGTGGAATCCACAGCAAGCCAGCTTTCTAGTGCTAAAGGTTGTAAGCAGGGAAGCCCATTTGCTTACCACCCCTCACCCCATCTGTTCTTTTACCTGCTGTGTTGTGTTTCTCAAGATTCAGAAATGAATGGCACATTTGTGCCTCGGGAGTTTAGAAAGGGCTTGTACAAATCACATATTACCTGTAAGAAACAAATACTTGTATTTTCTGGTCATCTATCTCAGACTGCTTCCAAATGGCATCGCTCAACACTGTGCTTGCTTTCACTAATCTAGTATAAACCACTGGTTTTAGTGAAACAAAATTTATTACAGTTTCATGCATGGTTTTCATTCAGAATCAAAGTGGAATGCTTGTGAATAGCAAATTTTTTCCCTGCTTGACATTAGGCCTCAGCATCACGGTGATTCTTGCCCCCGCCCTTCCTGGCCTGGCACACAGGGCTGCGTGCTGGGACACCCAGCGCAGTGTATCCAGCCTTTTCAGTGTGCCTACTGTGTGGACATCTGGAAAGGTATGAAAGAGTGAAGGGTGAGAGTTAAGCTGTCATTTAAACTTTGAGATAGATGGATGAGAGGCTGGGAATAAACTGCTTCTTAGGACAGGGTACATCTCCTTTCCATCTAAGAAGAGACCACCTGTCTTCTTACCTTGTCACTGTCACCAGAAGCTGTCACCCTCGAACCAAGATATTCTTTTCTCCTATCTTCTCTAGCCTAGCAAATCCCTATCTTCCTTCCAAAGCTCTGAGTTATTTTAAATGAGTGAAAAAGATAGCTGCATCGTTATCCCCATTGGGAAGGTTGTCACAGCGATTTTCAAGAACCAAGGGATGACCCGAGCTCATCTTCTCGTTGTCATTTGGAGAGTAAAGTTTGGAAAGTTCATGACACACACGTATCAGAAGGCTTTCAGTTTTCTTGAAAGCCTCACAGATTTGCCTGAAGCACCTAACAGAACTGCTGGAACGGGCTTTTCTCTAAAAACAATTATAAAACCCCTTTACATATGTTAAAACTTAGGTAGGCAGGAGAACAGGAATTAGAATAATTTATTGTCTTTTTACTGTTGTCTCTCATCCCTTCCTTTGCCTGGGCAGGGCTGCTTGGCCAGGAGTTGAAAACAAAGGGGAAATGATGGCCTGAGTTCAAGGGAACTAAATGGTGATAGAAAAAATATATAATAAAAAATTGTTTTTTAAACAAAGATAGAGCCCTAGATGGCGTGACTCAGTGGATTGAGCACCAGCCTGCAAAACAAAGGGTCACTGGTTTGATTCCCAGTCAGGGCACATGTCTGGGTTGTGGGCCAGGTCCCTTGTGGGGGGTATGCAAGAGGCAACCAATCAGTTTATCTCTTGCACACTGATGTTTCTTTCCCTCTCTTTCTCCTTCCCTTTCCCTCTCTCTAAAAAGTAAATAAAATCTTTATCAAAAGAAAGAAAAAGTACACTCAGCCTAATTGAGATCAACACATTAGGTAAGGAAAAGGATAGAGAAATACCATTATACGTCTTTGTTCTTTCCCATGTCAATTAGTTGTTCTTCATTGGCTACTACTATATTATATATTAATAGTTTTAAAGAGCCTGGTATTTTTTACACCTGGTAGGAATACAATAAGTGGATGATGAATTAAATTAAAAGGTAAAGAAGTTTTAGAAGTTTTTCAATTTATTACAAAGGAAATGATTAGTAACAAGGAAACAGCAACATTGACTTACTAAATTTTTCTCATGTATAATATTTTCTTTCTTTTTTCCTTTGCAACTGAAGTTCTTAGAAAGTAAAATAAGTTATTTAATTGTAACAGTTAAAAAAGACAGTGAAGTTAAATGATGTTAATTGTTAATATTTAATATAATTTTGTCATCTGTCATGCACTCCTAAAAATAAGTAAATAAATAAATAAATAAATGTAAAAAGAAAGAATTGTATAAATTCAAACTGAGTTGGACCACTTAACAAATGGATTCTCATATAAAAAAGTATACAACCAGTCTCCATTGAGAGATTTAAGCCATACTGTATTTATAGAAATTCTGAGGGATTTCTCTTTATGTTTTCATTGACATTATGTCTATTTAAATTAGAATGCAAGTGAATAGAGAGAAGATATGAAGACTACACACGCACACGCACGCACGCACACTACATATATAATATGTACTGTACTATAGGAGGAAAAAGGAAGAATGGCCCCAACGTGCAGTTATCTACCAGCTGAGATTATGATGGATCTTTTTGCTTTTTGAAATTGTTAAAAAAAATTTTGAAGTGAATATATTATTTCTGTTTAAAAAAATTAAAGTCACAGGGCATTTTTAGCGTAGTGAAACTTCTGTGTGATGCTGTCATGGTGGACACATTTGTCAAACCCCAGATAACGCTCAGCACAGAGCATGACCTATGGGCTTAATTAAAACAATGATCAGTAGTAGTTCATCTACTGTAACAAACGTAGCACACTAATGAAAGGCATTAATAACAGGAGAAACTGTGGGAAGCAGAGGGGAGAAGAAAGGGTATATG
The DNA here is from genome assembly GCA_004024845.1 of Tonatia bakeri. NCBI lineage: Eukaryota > Metazoa > Chordata > Mammalia > Chiroptera > Phyllostomidae > Tonatia > Tonatia bakeri. Next base: position 54,132 of record PVIA01005845.1, read on the forward strand.
GTGTATGGGAGCCCTCTGAACTTCCGGATCAATTTTTTATAAACCTAAAAACTGCTCTAAAAGTAAATTCTATTATTTAACAATAAAAGTAATAGAATATTGTTAAATTTTTGATGGTAACTGATCTTGTTGCTTGGTTGCCTCTGTTACAAAACTTCACCTGTAACAGCACCTGTTTCTGGTGGAGTAGTGTGTTGTCACTGTATATACCCAGCTATCAGCTTTCCCCAGGGGCACAACGCATACTGGGAGGATTAGAGGATGGACTGTGGTAAACAGAGGGTACCTCTTACATCCCTAGTAGTTCTGGACACGTACTTACGCAGAGGAGGAACCTAAATGTTATACAGTGTCTTCTCTGTGCTGGACACTCTGCTGGTGTTCCACATGTCCTCGGCTCCCCTTTCTAGCATCCTTGTGACATAGATTTTGTGCCCCTCATATTATAGATGAGAAAGAACCTGAGCAACATCACAAGCTAGCTGAGGCCAGAGCTTAAAATTCAGGTGTATCCAGCCCACTATGTTTTTTTGATTTCCTATAGTGCTAATCCTCAGTTATGCAATAGCCAAAAGTTTAGCACCTGACTTTATGTATTTTCCCACAAGATGCCATATTTGATCCTATAAACTGTCATTTGAAATTTTGGCAATAATATTAGGTATCTAACTTCATTTTACTTATTCTTATCTAATGATCTCCAAGAGAAGGCTTTGGGAATGGTTTGAAAGAAGCCAGCATAAGGTAGGAAATGTTTACTTAATAGTGAACTGTGCAAAAGAGGGCAGTGAGAGTGTGTGCCAAAAAATAGTTTGATAATACAGATTATGAAAAGGAAGGCAGATAGGAAGGGGGCTAGAAACAAGTGGCACAGACTGGAGAAAGCAGCAGTGGCTAGGAAAAGCCTTTCAAACAATAAACACGTCTTTCCCTCAGAAGTACCAGAGTGTGTTAGACAAAGTCTGACAGTTAAACACCCCCATCTATGTGTGACCGAACATGTTCACACACACAATTGACACTCTCCATAGCAACAGTCGGTGTCACAATTAACAAGGGTATGGTTGAGTATTGAGCACTCTTCTAACTAGAAATAAAGGTTAGGGCCTGGAATCTTGCTTTGTAAAACTCCTTAACCCTCCTGTTAGGGTCTGAGTTGCACGGGTCTGACAGAAGCAGCATCATGGTGTTTGCTGATTGTAAGTGCAGATATCTCACACAGGAATGCCAAGCATCCTTATTGCTAATGTTGATTTTATTAGAGAGATTTGCACAGTGATGGTAATTTTCCCACTTTGTTTTATTTGGATCAAGACATTATTATTGTCCTGTTGTTAATTATTTAGTTTGCTTGTCTTAAGTAGATGACATAAATTGTAATTGCTCCTTAAATTCATACCTTCAATAACAAGAGGAGTTTCTGATGTTTGCTTAGGGGTCATATGAGTTTGATATAAACCAAAAGTTGGCGTAAAATAATGCTGTTTCTCTTTCAGCTCTTACCTGGCTTGCTAGTCGTTAGTTTCAGCCTTTTTTCCCCTTCAAAAAGAACATATTTATATTTCAATGTAAGTTAACTATATGTGTCACACACAGTGAGATGCAAGTTTCAAATTTAAAAGTAGTGATTTATTTTGATATTTTTATTTTCATTTTCTAATTTTGTCAGAAAATTAATTAATGACTTGACTATTTTATTCATTAAGGTTTACTGATGGGATATTCTTAAACCACTGGGAATGAAAAATCTCCATCTCTAGGTTGACCTTGTATATATGGGAGATGTTTGTACAGCTCTGAATTTTCAGCATAATGTTTTTCAGGAAAAAACAACCTACCTAATCATATGCTTTTTTTAAGAAAATATTTTATTTATTTAAGACAGAGGGGAAGGGAGGGAGAAAGAGAGGGAAACATCAAGGCATGGTTGCCTCTCACGCATCCCCTACTGGGGACCTGGCCTGCAACCCAGGCATGTGCCCTGACTGGGGATCAAACTGGCGACCTTTTGGTTCTCAGGCTGGTGCTCAGTCCACTGAGCCACACCAGCAAGTGTTCTAACCACATTCTCGAAGGAAAAGCATCTGGATGTGAAAGCCACTGTGGCTCTGGTCTCCTTAGTGCTAAGATGGTGGCACTTTTGAACTCACATCTGTGCTGAGGCTGCCTGAAGCAGGAGCCCAATTCCCTGGAAATGAAGAAACTCTCCCCCGTGCTTAAGAGAGCCAGCAGCAGTCTCTTGAGAACTTTCTGGTCTGGAAGCCAAAGTCTACTTTCTGATGAGAGGGAGGAAAATCCTGGTATAGGAAGGTTCAATAGTCAGTAAGTAATCTAGATGGTTCTTATATATTACTTCTGCCTCAGTTAATGAAGTCTTATCTTTCCTGAACTAAAATGGCGAATCTGACTCCTTTCCATGATGGCCGTTGGTAGCTGAATGTTCCCTTGTCACCTCTAGCAAGGAACGAGAGAGAAATCCCAAGCATGAAGTCTTTTATTTTTCTCCTTAGCGCTTACCATACTCTAACAAACTGTATACTTTACATCTTTACTTTTGTATTTGTTTTTTAATTTGTTCTTCACCAGCAGAAGATAAGCATCACGAGAGCAGGAATTTTGCTGTGTTTGTCCTGTTCACTTACGTGTCTCCAGTGTCTCCCATGTAGTATCTTCTTGGTAAATTTCTATTGAGTGAATGAATGAGTTTTCTTGACCTTTTATAAGAAAGCGTTCCATTACATATATCTTTGAGCTTTAAACCTATATATTCTGAATTTTGAAAGTATTTATTTTTTAAACATATTTTCTTCCATTTTATTGTTGTTCAAGTGCAGGTTGTCTGCATTTACCCCCCACCACTGCCCCCCACCCCAGCCATCCTCATCTCCCTCCCCTGCTTCCACCCCGCCCTTGGTTTTGTCCATGTGTCCTTTATAGTTGTCCTTGAAAACCCTCCAACCTTTTCCCCCATTATCCTCTCCCACCTCCCTTCTGGTTACTGTCAGATTGTTCTTAATTTCAATGTCTCGTTTTATTTTGTTTGCTTGTTTGTTGAAGGTATTTAAATGATAGAAATTATATTATGTAAATCTAGTTAAACATTTTTGGATATGAGTGTTTTTCTTTTTTAATTATATTTCTTTTTTTTATTGCTGTTCAAGTACAGTTGTCTTCATTCTCCCCCCAATATTCCCCCTGTCCCACGCATCTCCACCTTCCATCCTCAATCCTAGCCCCCTTTGGCTTTTTCCATGTGTTCTTTATACACATTCCTTGATGGCCCTTTCTCCTTTTCCCTCCTCCCCTCTGGTCACTGTCAGTTCTTTATTTCCATGTCACTGGTTCTTTTTTTTTATTGTTTGTCTTGTTGATTAGGTTTCACTTATAGGTGAGATCATATGGTATTTGTCTTTCACTGCCTGGCTTATTTCACTTAGCATAATGCTTTCCAGTTCCATCCACACTGTTGCAAAGAGTAGGAGCTCCTTCTTTCTTTCTGCTGCGTAGTATTCCATCGTATAAATGTACCACAGTTTTTTGGTTCACCCATTTACTGATGGGCACTTAGGTTGCTTCTGGCACTTGGCTATTATAAATAACGCTGCTATGAACATTGGGGTGCATAGGTTCTTTCGAATTGGTACTTCAAGATTCTTAGGGTATAATCCCAGCAGTGGGATTGCTGGGTCAAAAGGCAGTTCCATTTTTAGTTTTCTGAGGAAATTCCATGCTGTTTTTCACAGTGGCTGCACCAGTCTGCATTCCCACCAACAGTGCCTAGGATTCCCTTTTCTTCACAACCTCACCAGCACTTGTTGTTTTTTGATTTGGTTATGATGGTCATTCTGATCCATGTGAAGTGTTATCATGGATATGAGTGTTTTTATTCCACTATTATAAAGGTTTCATTTTACTCTTCATCTTTTAAAATCATTAAATGAGGTGATTAAGATGTGTGAATTGCCAGTTATAAAAACTGCACAGCATAGTGAATATAGTCAATAAATGTTGTAATAACTATGTATGGTGCCAGGTGGGTACTAGACTTATTGAAGTGATCATTTTGTAAGTTATTTAAATGTGCATTCACTGTGTTCTACACCCAGAATTAATAAAATATTGTATGTCAACTGTCATTGAAAAATAAAAAATTATTTAAAAATAAATAAAAATAAAATAAAGTCATTAAATGAAAACATTATTTTCTAAGGGAAATTTCCATCAGAAAATTGAATAAGTTCCTCACTTGAATTCTTACTTGTAATCCATCTTTTTCTTCAAAATCAAGTGGTAATGAAAAACTAGCAGGAAATAAAATGTCCAATTTCAAATGCACAGTTGTGCAGGCAAGCGGAGCTTGTTTTTGCTAGCTCTCTTTTCTAGTGCCATTGGTTTGAATACATTCCCAACAAACCTTCTCATAAGACTTGTGGTAAATTATATTATTTAAATGACAAGTAACAGGCACCACTCAATGCTAACCTTTTATTAGACACGTACATTTTCATTTCAGTTAATATAATACCTATATGAATTTTTCTGAAAAATACAATGAGAATTGCTTTTCCCCCTTGGTGACACTGTTATGTCTCAGAGGTAGGATGGCAGTAGTCTGATTTGTGACCATTAACTGCTGTTCTATCAGGTTGTCACTAGAATAGTACATTCAGGTGGTTACTTTTATGCGAAAGGACCTCTTCCTTTCAGACAGCAGGCCCTTCTGTGTGTTCCTGCTGAGTGAATTTTCTAGAAGTTCAGGGCCTGTTTAAACTTCCTTCCTTTCTTTTTTTTTTTTTGTATACAAAAATAATTAAGCTCCATGAGAACCTGAGAAATGGGAATGCAAACCTTTGTCCCAAACCTTGTCCTCATTACTTCCCTTCAGACATTTTATTTTTTAGCCAAAATAAAGTAAGGTACATAAGATTCCCCCCTTTATGACTCTTGTTCTTTCCCCACAGCCATGTGCGTTGGGCTTAGAATGTTCCCCCTCCTTATAGCATATACACAGGTTCTCCCGGAGAAGCTCCTTGCCACCTGCGTTACAAGATTTCCACGTTTTGCTTCAGTTGCAGTTCTCTCTCCTCTTCATTGCCTTAGTATTCTTGTTGTTCAGTTGTTACTCTCCCTTGGCACTTACACACCTCTGTGGCAGTAAAATTACCTGTGTGCTTCTTCTCACCTACTTGAGTGTAGACATTTGGCTTAAAGCGAGGGTCTAGGTAAGGTGATCTCCAAGGTGCCACAGCATGTGGCAGCACTAAACATTCTGTGCACAAGCCCCAGGCCTGTTTGCAGGAAGCATTTTGGTCCACTGCTATGTATCTATCAACCTGAGTGGTACCTCAGGTGCTGATGTGGGAAGAAGAAATCTGTTTAATGAGGTAGCAGGAAAAGATACAGATGGCTCAGTTGCCTAGTTCCCTACAGCAGAGCAGGTTAGGACTGTGATCTTGGCAGAGGATAGGTGTGGCCAGCTGCAGATATGATCCATCATCACCTGTTGTGGGCCCATCACGTACTTTGGTTTTATGAAGTAACTCATTGAGAAATAAATGAACATCATCTGAGTAATCAAAATGGCACCGGTGGTCTCATGTTGGGGCTCAGCCTCTGCTCTGCTCTCCCCTCCCCTTACCTTCGTCAGGAGCAATTTGCTTTCTGGCTGGTCCCTTCCCCAGAGTTGTTGCATATGAATGGGGGAGAGGCAAGCAGGACCCATCACCATCTTTCCTTCCAAGACTCCATCAGATTTGGCAGGGGGTAGCATGTAACAAGGAAACCAGTTGCTTTAGCTTACTTAGGAAAGCAGGGCTGGTAATTGTATTTGTCAAAATATTTCCCTAGGCAGGTCATAACAGACAATATGGAATGTTTTTTGGATGCTTATCTACTCCATAGTTAACCTACCTGTGGTATGATTTTGGCTTGCATTGCTACAGGAGTGAAATCTTCAAAGTCTGATGGTATTTAACGATGCTTTTCTACATCTTCCCAGGTTAGAGAATTACATACAGATTGTGGGTATACAATAAATATTGAATGAATAAGTACTTTGTTGAATAGACATCCGCCTAAGAAGAGAGTAAAAAGCAAGAGAATCTTGCAAATATTTTTCACTAACTTTTATTAGCTACATTTATAGTATAAAATAATAGATGATCTAGGTAAAAAGCATTAAACTAAATAATGAGTCTAAGAGAAAAAGTAAGTTACCACTCCACTTATATCTCCCCGGGCCCAGTGGCATTCAGCGCAGGAAGCCTCTGGTCACAGCCTCTGTGTATGTGCACACCTCCTCACTGCCGTTTTCCATACGTATCACTTTCAATGTGATGTTTACTTTCCACACTAAATATGTCGTAGATGTGTTTAGATGATAGTACTTTTATTATAACTATTGCATTTTTTAATGGCTACACAAATTTTTTGTCATATGAATGTCTCATGTTTTATTTATGTAGAACACCATGAATGGGCAGCTTACATTATTTCAGATTTTTCACTGTTTATTAAAACATTGGAGAGAACATTTTTATTAAGGTATCTTTGCTTATTTTTGCATCTGTCTATAAATCCCTAGGAGAAATGTTGGTTCAAAGGCTGTAAGAAATATTTTAATTTGCCTGACAGGTGTGGCTCAGTGAATTGAGTACTGGCCTGTGAACCAATGGTCGCTGGTTTGATTCCCAGTTGGGACACATGCCTGGGTTGCAGGCCAGGCCCCCACTAGGGGGTGCATGAGAGGCAACCATACACCGATGTTTCTCTTGCTCTCTTCCTCCCCTCTCCTGTGCCTAAAAATAAATAAATAAAATCTTTAGAAAAAATAAATATTTTAATTTTTGAAAGATGTTGACCCATCTCCCTCCCAGTAACATCTGGCCTCATATAGTGCATGAGTATATTTATTTCTTACATCCTTATCATTGCTAAATATTATTTAGATAAATTTGCTCTGAGTTTCATGCTTCAGGTTCTTCCCTGAGGGTTGCCTTTCTGCCCGTTTCGTCCTTCGTTCCCGTGTTGGGGGTGGGGTCGTCAGGCCTTAAGAATGGCCTGGAGTGTTCTCAGACTTGACACTCTGCAGCTGCACAGGAAGGAGCCTGGGCACAGTGGTTCAGGTTATAAACTCACTCCTGCAACCTTGCATAACTCCATTTTGTTTCTCTGTTTCTCATTTTCCTAGGATATAAATACCAGACGTTTGATGCTCACCTGACATTTGTTCTAAGTTTCTGAGAATGAATTACAGAGAATGGGGGCTAGAGAGGGGAAGTGACACACCAAATTACATGACTTTTGACAATCTTTCGGGGCCACAGTACATGGGTGGGCAAAAGTAGGTTTACAGTTGTGAATACACAAAACAGGGAGTTTGTTCTTTTATTGTTATTATTTAATTATTATATTATTAATATGCTGTAACCGTAAACCTACTTTTGCCCACCCTTGTTTTCTTCTTTGCATCAGTAGGTCTATACCTCCAAAGTAGGTTTAGATCTGTCAATGAATCTCTATTCAACATGTCATGGAAAAAAGTCTCGTTTTAGTAATCCTGGGGGATTCTCTTCTACCAGGTGGGCCTTATTGGGACTTTGAGATCTACAATTTCAAATGGCTGTAATTTCATTTCTGCCTGCCCCTCTTTGGAAGAGACTGTGATCTTCCTATAACAGACACTTCTTTCTTCTTCCGCTTCCAGCTCCTGTTCTTGCTCTTGGTTCATGGGATTCATAAAACTCACTTTAAATTGGTTGCTTCCTGTTGTGTCATAATTATTACTACAGCTTGTCAAGGTGATGTTGGACTTTTACACAAGACACTCAAACATTAATTCAGAGATCACAAATTCCGAGGTCCATCAAGTAACAGGCTATAAGAGCCTATGTCACTCTGGGGGAGATACAGGAGTAGGGGACCATAGCAGTGATGTCTTTCTTTTATGAGGGGGCTGGATGTGTAGCTTCAGACACATAACTTTTACCCTCACGTGGTTTTTCTGAAAAATCCAAAGTTGTGCATTTTGTGCGGAATCCTCCAACTTTAAAACACTTAATAAAGTTTTAAAACAGCGCACAGGCCGACCACACCAGGTCTGTGGGTCGGATTTGACTGTGCTGTAAACCCACATATGGTTTAGAACATCTTCTCCCTTCTGTCATTGATAATGCCTTCTTGTTTATAAGTTTAACTGATGCTGGGTAAAATGTTAGGATGTAATTTTAGTTTCTAGCATGAGCTTTTAGAAATAAATTATAGTTTCAAACAAACATTTTACCATCTTTTCACAATCTGAAATGAGTGGCAATAAAATAGTGCCTTGTAGTTATAGCATTAGTAGACGAATTTCATTTCCTTATGAAAGGAGAACTCTTAATTATATCCTATATGATGCTTCTCTGCTTCTTTTTAAAGTTGAGTGAAATATATAGCCCCAGTGTGCTCATTAGTTATTACAGAAATGAGAATGGATCTTTTTTGATCAACATATCTGGGCCGAACTAGATACAGTGTGATGAGGTAACTGAGTGGCAGCAGAGTGCGATACAAGGAATTGGGCCGCTAACGGCTGTTTGTGGGAGATCATTTCAGGATTTTATTTCTCTCATTTGTGCATGCATTAGTCAGCCTTCACTTAGTTAATAGGCATCTTCTCTAAACTCAGCACTGAATTGAGTGCAATGAGCACAGCAGGAGTAAGAGCAAATAATGAGTGCGTGGGGGATGTGGACAGGTGGAAATGGGTCATCAGGTAATTATAACAGGATAACTTGTGCTGAGGGATTGATAGAAAATGCTCCTACTTTGAGCCTTGGGGGTCAGCAGAGGCTTCCAAAGGAAGCGATAGCTAGGTTAAGATCCGAAGAGATGGTCAGAATGTGTGAGGCTCAGAAGCTGTGGCAGAGGGAGCAGAAGAGACAACACCCACGAGGTCTGAGGGGACACAGTGAACTGGAGATCTGCAGGAAGCACCATATGGCTGGAGCACTAGCGGGACAGGGGTCAGAGGACCTGAGAGCAGAGCTCCCTCAGGAGTCCTGTTGTGCAGGTCCTTGTAGGTCCTGTTAAGCAGCTAATGGAGTGGTTTTAGGGAAATGTTTTGATTAGATAAAGGCAATTTTAATTCTCACCAGAGGCTGTTTTTGTTGATTTTAGAGAGAGAAGAAAGAAGGGAGGGAGAGAGAAAGGGGGAGAGACAGACAGACAGATATCACTGTGAGAGAGAAACATCGATGAGCTGCCTCTCACGTGCACCCTGACCAGGGATTGAACCTGTTACCTTCTGGTGTACGGGATGATGCTCCAACAACTGAACCACCCGGCCAGGGTGGTAAAGGCAATTTTCGAAAACCAGTTTGAACAGCAAACTCTCCTTTGGCTCTCTTCTTTACTTATTACTATCTCTTCAAACCTCTTTAGTCTCGGTGGTGATGCTGCAAGTGAGCAGCTGCACGTGTGCATCTCAGGTACCTGATGTTCTTCTAGTCTTCTTAGCTTCAGGTTTCTCTTCCCTCAGCATCTGGGAAGAGGTGAAGATGATGGGAAACTATGGTCACAGCAAAACACTGGGAAGAAAGATGAGAAAACTAAGACAATGAAAGAAGCAAAAGGTGCTTATTTTGATTGGAGAAACAGAATTGTACTGTGTTAGGAGTCAGGGCTTCAGGGTTTAAGACCTCTGGCCAACTTTCTGTATATTTTATTTTCCCAATTGTCTAATGAAGCCTTGGATTAGATACTCTTGAAGGTGACACTCAGGTTTATAGTTCTGCGAGGGTGGTTTCACCTGTGCATGATGAGGCAGTCACCCTGTGTGTAAGGCACATCACAGATGTGGCAAATGCACTAAGGTTTTACGTATGGGTGTGTGTGTGTATGTGTGTAACATATAGGAAACAATGAAACTCTATTAGAAAAGGAAATGTGGGCCAACAGGAGGTAGCCTACATTTGAGAAAACAGGGGAAAGCCAGTAACGGGTGGCTGTTCACTGCCAATCTCAGGAGCTGCCTTCCTGCACGGAAAGGTAGGTTACCTGAGCAGGGGCTACTGTCGGTACCAGTCACAAGTGTAGGGACAGAGACAGTAAGAAAAGCTCCTTCATTGTCACAACATTTTAGTCTCAAAGTGTCAGGACTCAGACAGGTTCCTTGCTACGTGAATGTATGTTCGAATTATCCTTCATCCAATTCCCTGGTTGGCAGTGGCAGAGACAGAGGTGCAAAATTTCTAGAAAATTTGACACCATGTTAGAGAAACCTGTTTTTCTTCCCTTCTGTTATTTTCTTCAATGGCTGGTTTGTTTGTTTGTTTTGTTTTTTGTTTTTAACAACCACAACAATCTGAAGTTACCGTGCTAATTTAGGAACATAAAATATATAATGTACAACTTTCTTTTACTTTATATAGTTACCATGGTAGATAAATATTTTATCTTAAGCATTTCTGTAATACACTTCATGAAATCTAGCACTGCTAAGGTGTTGCCAGTTTCTGACAAGTAGGTAGTGACTTTAGGAAAGATAATGAGACTCTAATAAAAATTTTAAGTTATTTTTATTATTTTTGTACCAAAGTGGCTTCTCTAGTGTAGAAGAGAGTTGGCAAGGTTGGGAGGAGTGTTTCCCACTTTATAAAATAACATTCTGCCCATGTAATTTGAATAAACAGCTTTATTTTCACCACCATAGGCTCCTGAATACTGAACACTTGAGAGTCCCTCTGCCCTTTGCATAGGTGTATTTGTTTTTCTTTCTTGTTTTTGTGTGTTTCCAAATATAGACAAGTCTCCTTCGTATGCTGCAGGAGCTGGCAGAATGCGAAGAGAGAGAAACGAGAACAGTCAGCGCCTGGGCTTTACCAGCCCACCAGCATGTGATGGGAAGGCAGCCCTGGGCTGGATCCTTAATTGCTTCTCTTAAATTAAATATCTTGTAAAGCTTCTGACTATTTCAGTGGTGCCAGAATGGGCCTAGTGCTGTGTCACGAGTAGCCGAGCATCACTGGACACTGAGCAGGAGGAAGCACGGGTGGGGGCAGGGAAATGGGACGCAGCGACCTGCCCACGGTGGCAGAGCTCCCTCAGAGCTGAAATGAACTCTGGCTCCCACCAGGTCCCTCTGACTGGAGGCAGCATGGAGGGTTTCAGGGCCTACTCCAGGCCTACGGACAGGTGACTGAGTTTCGTCACGGGGTTGCAGGGGCAAAGAGCACGTGGCTGTGTGGAGGTTAACTGACACCGTGAGAAACATAGGGCTCTGGGACTGTGCACTTCCCACTGAATTATACTGTGGTTTGTGATGTTCATACCTTGGACTTGGTTATTCAGTCAAATGAAGTAGTGGTGTGTTTGGAATTTCAACCCGGGATATTCAAGGGTAAGAGTTAACCCCATCAAAATTTATATTCAGTTTTTAAATAGTTTTTCACTTCTCTTCCTTTTGTGCTCACTACCTGTTTGCAGTGTCTCAACCCTTCTAATTGTATCTGTTTCTGGAAGCACTGGTTCTGATATAGTGCTTATTGCCATCTTTTCACATAAAACCTTACTCTTTCACAGATTTTAGAAATTGTTGGGGGATTGAAAAGGCCATATACTCATGACCTTATCAACATTTTATTCATATTGAAAAATGTTATGACCTGACATTTTTTGAGTATTTGAAATGAACAGAAAAAAATCTACACACATCAAAATACCATCAAATTTTCAGAATAAAGGTTTTCCTCTGCCTTCTGGCTCAAGACTTTATGTCTTTCAGTGGAATCTTCCTCAGGGGTTGTGTGTGTGTGTGTGTGTGTGTGTGTGTGTGTGTGTGAGTGAAAGAGAGAGAGAGAGAGAGAGGCACTAGGTAAATGAACTCATTAGTTGACTACTGTTCTTACTGATTTGCTTGTGGAACAGTAAGTAGACTCACTGTAACTAGATGCATAAACACACACACATCCGCCCACTCTTCTGCACACCCCATAAATATACCACCCATTCCTCCATGTCAAACTATACACAGTGCCTTTTAAACTTTAGGATGCATAAGCATTGAGCAGTGATTGACATACAGTAGATGTTAACTAAATATTTATTGGATGGTTTTTGGGTCCCATCCCCATCTATTGCAATCTGGCAGGTCTGGAATAGGACCCAATGAATTTGCCTTGAGAGGAGGCACACCAGTTGACATTGATGCAGGTGGCTGAAGAACCACACTTTGAGAAGCACCTGGTTGCAGACCTGTGGCTGTGGCTGTGGCTGTGGTGGCATGAACAGCCTACCTCCTGATGAAGGGCAGGGGGAATAGAGTCCCCTGTGTCTGGAAACCTACTGCCTAATTGCCCTGCCTTTATGGAGGATTCTGGAGGATTCTGACACACTTGACTGGTGTCTTACAAAGTCAAGTGTCCCATGTACGGGGGTCCTCAGGCACTAGGACTTGCAGTCACAGCAAAGAAAGTTTTTTTCAGACTTTCAACTTCTCTTTATATTTGTAAGGGAATAAAGTAGTACCTATTCACTTATACTTTCTGTGTAAGGAGAGATTGATTTAAGTACAAACAGTGATAGCTATTTTGATACAAATGTTTATTTTTCTTAACCAGAGGACATAAGGGGCTTGGTGCCAAACCACCTGTCTTTTTTATTCCATACTTTGTCCTAGTCTTACTAACTGTACATGCAGCCCACATGTATGTACAGTAGTATGTAGTAATTCAAATAAAGTAAACCACCTAACAGCTGCTAAACCCAGATTTTATAGCCAGACAAAAAAACAACTCTCCTATTATCAAGTCTTTTAGTAATCCTTAGCTCTTAAGTGGTCTTGGAGCATAACCAGCATTATCTCCAAACCTGTTATTTACTGAACAAGATTTGTTTTTGCAGAACTTACTAGCAAGATATTGACATTCGAGAAGAAAGACATGTATATCATCCACATACTACCTGCATATGCGTGGATCTTTCCAGTGGCAAATAGGAACAAGATTAGTTAGAGCACAGTGTCAAACTTATTTTCACCAGGGTCCACATCAGCCTCACGATTGCCCTCAAAAGGCCAAAATTATTTTAGAACTGTATAAATGTAACTACTCCTTAACCATTAAGGAGTTGAAATTACTTTCGGCCCTTTGAAGGCAACCACAAAGCTGATGTGGTCCCCCGTGAAAATGAGTTTGACATCCCTGAGATAGAGTATGGAGTTGCAGCTGGGTCATTTACAAGTTCAACTGGGGATAATCAGAGACAATAAAAGTAGGTGTCTTTGGCATTGAGCAAATTAATCTTAATGCAGGATGTAACTTTGGACAAGAAGTAGTTTCTGCATTTTGGATTAATATGTGATAGAGCAAATTAGAGATGGATATAGGACCTGCTGTGTTCTAGGATAGGAAAAGGGACTCTTACAGTGCAAGGATTTGTACCAGTATCCCAGCGAGGGTGGGTTAGTAGAGGAGAATCACGCTGTAGTTACAATGATTCATCATTGTCAATGCATGGTGGTTGCATTTCATTTCTCAGTTAAGCATCGGTGTGCCTTTTGTAGTGTTATTTCAGTCTCTTTAACCAATCAGCTTGTTATCAAGAACTTTAGAAGAAACTTTTTTTTTATTTAAAAAGGAATAAAACTTTTCGTTCTTTATCACAAACAATTCAAATTATATAGGAAGGCACATGCAGAAAATTAAATTGTTTCTGTATCCTTCCCCTCAGCCAACACCATAGTCTGATGAACAGATTTTTCCTAACTTTTTTTGCTGTATGCAGAGTTCATCCTTGGTCATTTGGTGGCAGATTAATTGGTTTGAATGTTAACAGTAGTAAAAGTAGCAATGCATTTGTGAAAATTGCTTTGAACCAAGTAAAGTCAGTTAGGTTGAACCATGCAAAATTGCTATCTTAGTAAGTCAGAAATATCAATCAAATATTGGCAATTTAATGTGGTTAGGTGATACTATCAGGAGGAATTTGTCCTTTGAGGTGATTTAGTACAGTCGATGTGGTCATGTGAAGCTGCATGTGGAAACAGCCCCCAGGTGACTGCTCTTTGCCAGCAGTCAAGTGGATAAACAGGTATCGGTGGCTGGGGGAATGGTTGAGGTTGTAATTTCCAGTACTGCATTTCAAGTCTGCAACACTGGGGAACTTGGGAGGGGAGCAGAGCAGAGCAGGAGGAATGTGCAGTGGGGTTGAAATTTTGCCTATTTCAAAATAGAAAAACTCAGTTAAGGAGCAAATAAAAATGGCACACTTTTTGATGGATATAAAACAATATATGATATTTATAAGATACTCCCAACTGATTGTACAGTATTTTCTTTCCACATTTGGTCAGCATCTGATGAACAAAAAACATGTTTCTAAACCCTGAATGTGATTTTAGCTAAATTAAGTTTATATGACATCACATTTGTTTTAACTTTGCTTTGGGTTAGCTATGACCTCGTTTCCTCATGATAGAGTTCACTTTGTATGAGTGTATAAAGTATAAAAAGCAAAAATTGAGTCAGAGATACAATTCCACTTTTTTAAAGTCCTCACTTGAGGATATGTTTATTGATTTGAGAGAGAGAGAAAACACGGATGCGAAGAGAAACATCGATCAATTGCTTCCCATATGTGCCCCACCTGGGGATTGAACCTGCAACTGAGGTATGTGCCCTGACCAAGGATTGGACGGACCTGTAACCTTGTGGTATATGGGATGAGCTCCAACTGACTGAGCCACCTGGCCAGGGCAATGCAATAGCATTTTTTAACCTCACTATTTCACTTTTTCATTCAGTGGTTTATGATGTATGTGTGTGCATGTGTGTTGTTGTGGAGGGTATCAGATAATATATCATAAGGAGGGTAGAACCACAGCGTTTCTCCTAGTATGTGGCTGAAGCACGGAGCACACCATGCAAGTTCACCCGGAGCTGCGTGCCCATTCTCAGGGTACGCAAATGTATGTGGCTTTCTCTGCCTGGATCATCTCCTCATCCGACACTGTTAAACAGCCTTGTCTTGTCTCTGCATGTATTCTTTTTTGCTGTCTTTGCCTTTAAGATTTTCCCATATAGAATATTTTCCTGATGAAAATATTCAGAACCCACTAGCAAGTAAGTGAGATAGAACTTCTCATTGCTAGTAAGTAGTTCATTATTTATTATATCCCCCCCTTCACAGTTCTTTGATTCTTACACAGAATTAGAAAGATATAAGACTAAATCCACTTACTATTTAATTAATAAGTAATATCTTATAACTATGTTCATGTCTTTTTATCCTGCAATTTCATTTCTCAAAATTCATTATAGGGAAATAATTTGAAAGAAATATATTTTAAAAGCTCAGTTATATCCTTTGTGGTATTATTTATAAACACTGAAATCTTAAACAATCTAATTATTTCTTCTTTTGAGATGAGTAGTGTCACAGTGAGTCCGATCATTGGGGGTGGGGTGGGATGAGGTTGTCTCATTCCTGTTTTTAGTCAGAGGAAAGGAAGCTCGCGTGGGGACAGAGTGGAATTTAAGAGGCAGAACCAGCTTCTCCTTGCCAATGTGGCTAGTTGGTCCTCTCTGGGGTTTTGAAGGTGTAGCTATCAAAGAGCCTGGTGTTGAAAACGAGTGTCATCTGTCCTCAGACTGAGATCAGGGCTGGTACTGGCCTCACAGGAACAGAACAATAGATCAGACTTGAGGAAGACCACAGATGACAGCAAGCCTTTTTCTCATTCAAGGATTAGATTGAGCCCATGCCCCATATGGGCGAGGGGGTGCTCAGTCTATACATATATATAGCTTTACCGTTTCTAGTACACAGTGAATTTTATAGGCTTAGAGCTGTCTAGCTGTGGGCTTGAAGAAAAAGTTCCTGTCCATTGTGGTTGAGACGTGGTTGACGCCTTGGGCAGTAATTTTTAACTTCGAGGGAAGTCAGGCAGCAGCCCCTGCAGTCGACCCCACTGAAAAAGAGCACATACAAAAGTTGAGAGGAAAATATGAATATACTCTTTCCAGAGACCAAAGCGGGGAGTAGGCAAGGATGGGAGGTATTTATTTGTGATCTCTTTTTTAGTAGGATGTCACATAATGGCCAAGAAAACTCTCTGAAGTTTTAAAGAGAGGTTATATCTTTTCTTCATTAACATTGTTTTTGTGTTGTTGTTCTTTTTAAACAGCCACTACAGCCCTGGCTGGGTGGTTCAGTTGACTGGAGCATCATCCCATACACTGAAAGCTTGCAGGTTTCATTCCCGGTCAGGGCACATACCTAGGTTGTGGGTTCCGTCCCTGGTCGGGGCATATATGGGAAGCAGTCAGTTGATATTTTTCTCTCACATCAATGTTTCCTCTCTCTCTCTCTCTCTCTCTCTCGCTTCCTGTCTCTCAAATCAATAAACATGTCCTTGGGTGGATTTAAAAAATAATAATAATAAAAATAAAATAGCCCCTGCAATGTGAACCTGATAAAATGAAATTGTGTGCTCTGAATTTTTCTATTAACTCAAAATTCATTTTAATCATGATGAGGTTGGAGTAAGGTGGAATTTATCTCTTTCAAATGGGAGTGAAAACCCGAGATGTTTACTCTCGAGTGAGAAGTCAAGGTTCTGATGTGGCTAATGGGCGGGTTTCTGAATCCTGCCACCGAACTAAAGGGAGACTCCCTGTGTCCTTACATCACACTGGACTTCGTCAGAGACACAGTTATCTTGATGAGCAACAGTGTTTTTTGTTTTTGTATCATTTTAACATCACAAAACCCAAACTACTGTTAGAATTTTCACCCTCAACCCTAATTACAGGTCTTTTACATCATGTACAATTACACCTTTTCAAACCTCACTGGGGAAATGAATTTTAAAGCCTGCCATATGTTTACTTAAAATCTGTGAGGGAGCCAGGCATGCCGCAATTACTAATGCTAATGTTACAGGATTTGTTCTGTGTATACATGGAAAGAAAATAACATGTGGCATATCGGTGGTATTATTGGGATTACATGGAATATTATTTTGACAGTGTTTGTCTTGAAAGGGGAGACATACTGGTGCTAGGAATGGTAGGTGTTAATCACTGAGCCGATTTGGCAAGCCCTGGAGACACAGGATTACAGCATCTGGCAGCATACTGGGAGCCTCCAAGTCAGTCGGGTCTGCCACCTGCCTGGATGGTGGTGGGTATCTCAGCAGGGTTTCTGCCCTTCCTGGCCATTTTTCTGCCACCAGCTTTCCCTCACTGTCTTTAGACTTTTCCAAATGTGCATTCATTGTGTTCATCTCAAAAGAACGAGGACTTGTTTTCAAATATAGATATCAGTACTTGTTTAACTGATAGTGTGTTTTTAAAGTATATATAAAGGTATTTAGAAAGCTAAAATCTGCAGTAAACAATGCTTATTAGAATTAAATATGGAGGCTTTGAGTCTTCTTGTAGAAATGGTCAAAACTACCATATAAAAATGTTATGAATTTTTTCTATATTAGTCACTGTCAGGGAAAAGTATTTTCCCCCAAGATGACTGATGGCAGGAATTTGATTTTACTGAAACTGTAGGGAAAACACAATGGGAAGTGATGGGTATGAAGACATTACTTTGAGAAATGAGAAAGAACTTAGATGTAAGTGGTGAGAGAAGAAGGTTGGGGCGGGGGAGTAAATAAATAAATCAATATAAATAAACTTTTAAATATCCAAAGCAAAGGATCCTCAGGGGATGGGATTCTCACTGAAGTCTCAGCTTTGGTTTAGTCTTGCAGTCGTTGCTGGTAGGACGCGTCATTGGTTACTTTGACAAGCTGAGGGATAACCTGCAAAATGAAACTGGACAAGATTACAAATGATACAATATCATACATTTCTAAAACGTGCCTCGCAAAGCCAGGTTCCTTTCATACAACATGAGATTCATTGGCCCTTAATTGATTTCACCTTTGCACATTCCTGCAGACTAGGTTTGAAGTACAGCACCGGGCCATCATTTTCAAAGGGCCGGTCGTGGTCTGAAGTATTGATCTCTGAAGATGAGCCTGCCTCAGAAGACTAGTTCAGGGGCAACTGTCCTCTTTAAAATGCCATTTAACATTTCAGACTTTCATTTTAAAAATGATCAAATGTGCAGTTAGTCCCCAGATTAATATTTGAAAGGTAGCTATTTAATAAAGCTTTAATTTCTTTCATTTTGAAATATTTTATTGATTATACTATTACAGTTGTCCTGATTTTCCCCCCTGTGCCACCCTTAACCCAACACCCCCCCACTCCCTCAGGCAATCCCCACACCATTATTCATGCCCATGGGTCGTGTGTGTAAGTTCTTTGGCCACTCCATTTCCTATACTGTACTTTACATCCCCATGGCTATTCTGTAACTACCTGTTTGTACTTCCTAATACCCTCACCTCTTCACCCATTCCCCCAAACTCTCCTTCCATCTGACAACCTTCTGGTAACTAACTTCTTTTCTCTTGCTTTTGAGAGTCTCTCTTTATCTTTAACCTTTGGCCTTTTATAATGATGTGTCTTGGAGTGGGCCTCTTTGCATCCATCATAATTGAGATTCTCTGAATTGCCTGGATTTGCATGTCCATTTCCTTCACCAAATTACGGAAGTTTTCTTTCACTATTTTTTCAGACAGATTTCCAATATCTTGCTCTTTCTCTCTTCTCCTTCTGGCACCCCTATGAAGTGAATATTGGACTTCTTGAACTAATCTCAGAGGCTATTTGTTCTATCCTCATGTTTTTGGATTCTTTTTTCTTCTTGTTATACATGGTTGTTTTTTGCTTCTTCATGTTCCAAATCATTGATTGATTCTCAGCTTCATCCACTCTACTGTTGTTTCCCTGTAGATTGTACTTTATTTCAATTAGTGTACCCTTCGTTTCTGACTGGGTCTTTTTTATGCTTCTGAGGTCCTCAGTAAGTTCCTTGAGCAGGCTTATAAATAATGTTTTGAACTCTGCATCTGATAGATTGCTTATCTACATTTCACTTAGCTCTTTTTCTTGAGTTTTGATCTAGTCTTTCATTTTGTTACAGAGCAGAACAAGGGGGGGCCCGGGACGGTGATACTATTACTGAAAGAGACTCAGGTCCGTCTTGTCCGCCGCCTTAAAGGAAAGATATCTCTTAATGCCAGAGATTCGTGAAAAGGAAAGGAAACGTTTATTTAGTGCTATACAAACTTAAAGTAGTGACCTAATGTCTTTACCAAAATCCCAAAGTCCCTTAAAACACCCACAAACACACACAGTCCGTCCTTCCCCCTTGCCCAGTCTGGGGTACCGTATCTCAGGAAAGGAGATAGAAGTCCAGTCTCGGGCAATGTCCGGTTATTGCCAGTAATCCGTGCTCGGCTGGTAGGCCTCTCTTGGTTCTTGGCACCATCAGCTGTGTCGCCGTCCAGGCAGGATCTCCAATTAATCCAAAGCCATGCAGCACCGTCTCATGGCTACTGGTAAGAGTTCTTTCACCCTTCTTCCAGGCAAAGTCTCTCTTGCTTCCCAGGCCGAGTGACCAAAAGAAGCACCTCAAAGCCACGCAGTCCTCTCCTACCAGAGCTGCGGGGGTCTGCACTCTGGCAAAACTGCGTGGTCCTCTCTCCGCTGCCCCAGCCACGTGGTTCTCTCTCCCCCAGGACCACAGGAGTCCTCACTCCGCCAAATCCGCGTGGTTCTCTCTCACAGAGATGCGAGAGCCCTCTGCTCTACCAAAAGCCGCGTGGTTCTCTCTTCACAGAGATGCAGGAGCCCCGTACTCAGCCAAATCCACATGGTTCTCTCTCAGGGCTGCGGGAGCCCCTACTCTGCCAAAAGCGGCACGGTTCTCTCCTCTATGGCTGCCGCGCCTGGGTTTTTAAATCCCGCGCCAATCTTCCTCTGCAGCCCCACTTCCGACTCCTCCCACACTTGGCCACACCTGCCCTCAATCTGCTATCCTTTCCAGCTTTTCTGGTCGCCATCATGGGTCTGGGCAGGTGTGGCCCCATGTTATGGAGCCAATCATCTCCAAGCTCTCACGCAGGCGCTGTAACTTGGGGGACCTGCCCCACCCCCAGTTACATCTTGGTGGGGAAGTTACTTTTATCCCCCTGGCTCAGAGCATGGCCATAGCTATTTAACATATCTGTGTAGCCAGTCAAAGGTTATAGTTATGTTAAATGACCATACCCCAGAGGTTGGCTGCAGAGCTGTTGCTATGCAAAACAGCTCTCAATGGGCCTGCTCCATTTGTCCCTTTCCCCCACCCAGAAAATAATACCAGGTAGTATTTTCTGAACACCTTGAGTTCTGGACCCCATTTTAAATGTCCATTTGGGGTCCCTCCCTTGGCCGCACCCTGTAACAATTTGGGCCATGTTTCTTTGTCTCTTCATTTTGGTAGCCTCTCTGTGTTTGTTTCTGTGTATTAGGTAGAGCTACTTTGACTCCATGTCTTGGTAGTATGGCCTAATGTAATAGGTGTCCTGTAGGATCCAGTGGCACAGCCTCTCCTTTCACCCAAGCTGGGTACTCAAGGTGCACCCTCTGTGTAGGCTGAGTACACCCTTCTGTTGTAGTTGAGCCTGATTGCCATTGGCATATCAATGGGAGGGATATAACCAGGCCAGTCACTGGCAAGGACTGGCTGTGGCCACTGAATACCA
Source organism: Tonatia bakeri (assembly GCA_004024845.1). Classification (NCBI taxonomy): domain Eukaryota; kingdom Metazoa; phylum Chordata; class Mammalia; order Chiroptera; family Phyllostomidae; genus Tonatia; species Tonatia bakeri. The sequence continues at coordinate 74,767 of PVIA01005845.1, forward strand.
ACCTCCATTCTCTGTGGAGGATCAGCTGTGTAGGAGCAGGGTGGTGGTGCTCCAACATGGTCTGTAGCTGTCCACTGGGTGTGCTGGCCCTGAGGTTTCCTGGATGATGCAGGCTAATGTCAGCTCCCACCTGTGTTTTGCCCGGAGCACCCTGCCTCAGGTGTAAAGTAATCTGAAGTGGCTACTGCTTATGCTGGGTTTGGAGATTCTCAGGTGAAGTCAAGCTGTGACTCTAATCTAGAGCTCTCTGAAGCCAGATGTTACTTGTTTGATAGGATTTAGGAGCCAGGACCAGTCATTCTTATGGAAATGCAGCTTGGGTGGACCTGTAAATTGGGTAGGCTAGAGCCTCTGTTGATCTCCTGTGGAGAGCTCAGTAGAGGGGAGGGCTCCACAAAGGGACAATAGCCTCTGCTCACCCTGATGCCAGACACTTCAGTCTCTCCCTGTATACCACTGATGCTCTTCAAGCTGCCACCCTAGTGCTGGAATTCAGAGGGAGCGAGTCTGAGTAGGCCAGTCTATGTGTGGGTTCCCCAAGAGGAACTGCTTAGGACTCCAGCATCCTGCTCCACCAACTCAATCCCCACTTGTTTTCATAGCCAGAAGCTGTGGGGCAATCCTGTAATCCTGGGTTGGGGACCTGGTGTGGGACTGGAATTCCTTGCTTCCTGAGATATCCCTCCCAAACTGTTGTCCACCACTCATGGGTGAGAGATCAGCCCGTCCCACATCTGTGTCCCTCTGTAGTTGTCAGACTTTCATTCAACTCTATTTCTGACATTCCTGAGTGATGATCGTTCTATATTTTAGTTGTAATTTTGATGTGGTTGTGTGAAGAGGCGAACCATGTGTACCTATATCGCCATCTTGACCAGAAGTTCTCTATAAAGCTTTAATTTTTTGAGGCTGATAGACTAGATGAAGTAGAAGAAGGAAGTCTATAAATTATTGGAATGAACAATATTAAACTATCTTAAGTCTGTGTAGTGGTTTTTTCTTCAAAGTTCATATGCTGCGATTTAATTTTAATTTTTGTAAGTATTTTCTCATGCATGCTAATTTACAAAACAGATAAAATTAATTTGTAGATACTTTAACCCTAAGGTTTGTAGTGTATAAAACTAACTTCCCCAGGACATATATACATGAGGCAAAAGAGAAGGCCTCTGGCTTCCCCACGGTAGTTGCTGGTACTTTAGACTTCTTGGCCTTGAACTACATGTATACAGTGATGTTTCTGATTTGGTTTCACAAGGAACACATTTCTTGTTTTGCAGTGTTGGAACCATCCACACCAAATAATTTTCAGTTCGAATAGCCTTCTTTGGACCAACTATGTGTTTATTAAAGTTTATCTTGGGATTATAGAGATAGTGTATTGTCCTGAAACAGACTGGCCTGGGGAAGACAATGGAAATTTGTAGCAATTACAGTAACTCTAAGAACCGGAGCTCACATTTATTGAGGTCCTACCAGAACTCAACCGTCCACATGCTTTCTCTCTCTGTCTTCTTTGGGATCTGCCTAGTACAGCCTCTTTTGCATGGTGATTGTGTATCTAAAATACCATTTTATTTGAGTAAAATATTTAGATTTTCTAAAATATTTAATCTAAAATATTCAGATCAAATAAGTTGGATTTTCTTTTTCTTTTAGTATGTTAAAACATGAGTATAGCTTTTTATTTTTTAAAATATATTTTTAAAGCGGTTTTAGAGGTTCACACCAAAATTGGGTGGAAAGTACAAAGAATCATCACATACCCCTTGTTCACCCCTCCGAACCCACACAAGCCTTCCCTACTGTCAGCATCTCTCACCAGAGGGGCATGCTTGTTACATCTGAGGAATGTACACTGACACGTCATTATCAAAGCTCACAGTTTACATCAGGGCTCGTGCTCGATGTTATAAACCTTGTTTTGCAGTAAACCTCGTTACTGCAAAAACTGTGGTTTTGCAGTATTGTTGAGTACCAAGGGTTCCAAGTTTGCCCAGAGCCACCAATACCAGTTACTGGGGTCTGAGTAAATACTTGAAATATAAGTGATTACAAGTTTGACAGAACACATGCAGAGCATTTTTTCTCTCATGTTGTATACCAAAAACCAAACTTGAAGATACAGTGTCACTAAAACAAATAATTATGATAGAGGAAGCTTTTATTCTTTGAGTATTGTACCTGAATGGTCATGGATTAAAGGGAGATAATCCTGTGTATTTCTGGTCTTACTGAGGAATGAATAGGAATTCATTCCTAAATTAATACTTGTGCGTTTAGTATATAAAATGCTCATGAATGTATTAATAAGGGTTTTCAATTTGATTATTTGATAAATGGGTTCCCTGCATGGCTCAGTGATTTTTATGTATTTTCCCCATCTTTCATGGGTCTTTTATTCATATACAGAGAAAGATGTAAGACCAAATCCACTTATCATTTAATTATAAGTAATGTCTTACAAATGTGTCACGTCTTTTTACCCTGGAACTCCATTTTTCATAATTCATTATAGGGAAATAATCCTAAAAATATTTTTTAAAGCTCAATATATCCTTTGTGGCATTATTTATAAAAACTGAAATTTTAAACAATCGAATCCTTTTTGGGGGGGATGAGCAGTGTCTCAGTGAGTCTGTTTGGGGGCGGGGTTGGTGCTGTCTCATTCCTTTTTTCTGGGAAGGATGCTTGCATGAGGAAGAAAGGGAATTTAAGGGTCAGAACCAACTGTTCCTGCTCATATCTTGAAATTGCCTATATTGTTAGTTGGTCCTCCCTGGGTTTGGGGGGGCATAGATATCAAGGGGCCTTGTGCTGAAATATGAGTGTTATCTGTCATCAGACTGTGACCTGGGCCTGGCACTGGCCTCATAGTATAAAGGTAAGGAAGTCAGATTTGAGGAAGACCTGCCAGCTGACAGCAGGCCCTTTTATCATCCAAGGATTAGTCCAGGCCCTGCCCACAGTGGGCAGGAGAGTCAGTCTTTACATGTGTGTTTCCCACTGGGGAACTTAGATGAATGGTGTTCAGTAAATTTATTGATTTGCTATCGTTTATCAGGCCTTGATCTAGGACAAGGCATCTAAGAGGTTTAAGAGACTATAAAAAAAGGTGGAGGGGCATGGAGGCTTTAGAGAAAGCACGGAGAAAATCACTCCAAAAAGAGAAAACTGGGACTCCATACAGTTCCTGGCAACGACTACAGGCAAGGCGGTCAAAAGGGAGCAGGACCGAAGCTGGCAGTGACTGGGAAACATTGCTTCTAGGAGAGATTCAGGTGTATCAATAGAGAAAGGATGCCACCCCTTGACGACATGGCAGTGAAAGTAGAGAAGGAAAGAAAAGGAAGAAATTAAGGATTCAGTAGAAACAAGAAACAAGACACAGTAAACCCTCCCCTTTGTCCCGCTAGCACCATCCATAAAAAACTGCATAGAAGAGGGAAGAATGATGGAAAACACCCTTCAAACTAAGAACCCAGTTCATCGAATGAATAGGAATAAAGCAAAATGGTCCACATTACTATAAAACTGCTGTAAAAATAAGAAAATATGTCACTGTATTTCTGCTGATGAAAATGCTTTTTAGAAAATCAGTCATGAAATTAAAAGAAAAGGGTACACAGTGCTGAATTCAAAATTAAACTTTAATTCAGGCTCTATATGAAACTAACAAATTAAAAAACCACTTTGAATTGGAAATACAGATTCTAACAATAGAAATGAACAAAAGCCAAAGTGAAGTGAAATTAGAGTTAATTGAACTCCTGGGAAATATAGGAGAAAAGACAAAATCAGATAAGAAACAAAGGCTAGCCCTGGCTGGTATAGCTCAGTGGATTGACTGTGGACTGTGAACCAAAGAGTCACCAGTTCAATTCCCAGTCAGGGCACATGCCTGGGTTTTGGGCCAGGTCCCCAGTAGGGGGTGTGCACAAGGCAATCACACATTGATGTTTCTCTCCTCTTTCTCCTTCTCTTCCCCTCTCTCTAAAAATGAATAAATAAAATCTTTTTAAAAAAAGAAAGAAAGGCTACATGGTGTCTGAGGGAAAATTTATTGAAATAACAGGTGACCCAATACATTAATATTTACATTAAATTTAAATGGTCTAATATTAGTTAAAAGTTAGAGATTGGCACAATGGTTTTAAAAAACCACATGACCAAACCACATGCTGTCTATAAGGAACTCATTTCCAATATGACAATATTGGTAGACTTAAAGGTACACCATGTAAACACTAAACAAAAGCAAGCTGGAGTAGCTATAGTCATATCACACCAAACAGACTTCAGGGCAAAGAAAATTACCAGGGACAAGGAGAGACATTATGTTTTTGATAAAGGGGCAGATTCACAAAGAAAACATAGTAATCCTAAATGTATACATAGTAAAGAAAAAGCAAAAACTGGTAGAATTTCAATGAGAAAATGACAGATCCCCAGTTACTTGGGGATGTCAACACTCCTCTCTTAGCCATTGGTGGAACCTGTCAACCAGCAGGATCTAATGGACTGTTTAGAACTCTCCATCCAACACCAGCAAACTGCACAGTTGTTTGTATGGAAAATAATTCAGTAATTAATAGATAGATAGTAACACAGGAATACACTCTGTGTTTTGCATACTCGCAACTGTAAACCTCCTTTTGCCCCACCCTGGACATTGCATGCATTTGTCACACATACCAGGATAAACCATATTCTGGCTGATGAAATAAAGCATAATACATTTAAAGGAATTGAAATCACACCAAGTATGTTTTTGACTGTACTGGACTCTAACTGGAGATTAATAACAAATAACAGGTGGAATAACGGTGGGAAGGTTTTGGGGATTGGGAGGTTCATCTAAATGAAAACCTAGTTCCTCAGCCCTTGATTCGGAATTGTTATTGACTTGGAAAATCAGAAAATAGGTGCATTTCATCTGACAGTGTCCCAAAATGATAATGAAACGTCATTTGATTGTTACCAATGATAAAGGGTCTCTCTGTCCATTTTATTTTACAGCTTCTCTGTTAAAAGGACTAAAACATGCTAACATAGTGTTGCTTCATGATATCATCCACACCAAGGAGACCCTGACGCTTGTGTTTGAATATGTGGTGAGTAAAATAAGAATTCAGATTTTATAAATATGAATGGAAATCTTTAGTATTATCAGAGAGTTTGATTTTTAGGTTGCTATATTAAATGAGCATTTTAGCTGAGTACATGAGACTTATAATTTTGCATAATTTGGAATGATATGTATCTTAAAGAAAAAATCCTTAAAATGTTAATTTGCGTTTTCATCAGATGTATTATCTATGTATAACCTGTTTGTTACTAGGATACACTGTAAGTTTTAGGTTTATCAAATAAGATTAAACAACACGATGGTGATCAGTCCATCAAAGGAACATATAAAAAAGTGTTATTTTGGGGAGGGGGATTTTTAACTTTGTTTTTCAAAAGCATACTTATTGGGATTGTGTATGTGTGTGTGTAGGAATGCCTGATACTTACAATTTAGGTTTCATAGATTTCCCCACCCCCTTACTTGGTATTTCAGCTATTAATTAAAACTTCCAATTTGTATAACACAATGTAATGATCTTATTGTGTTGAGAGTATTACTTTTACAAGACTTGGACTTGAACTCCTAATTAATCTTTCTCCATTTCTCTTAGAAAAACATATGGTATTTGTATAGCACCAGTTCAGCATTTAACTGTGGAATCATGAAATGTAACCACGATAATTAGCATCTCAATTTTCACAGATGGATCTGAGAACATGTAATTTGTAAGACACAGATGACACTGGTGGAGACTTTTATTGAGAAGAAGTACTGTTGGTATTGTGACTGTATTAAGACCCCACTTATAATTACCACACTGCTTTTTTAAACACTTGAAATAGTTTTTAGTCTTCCTTAAAAATACAAAACGGAATGAATATTTGCAACATTTTTATCTTGCTAATAATGTCTGCCTGTGTCTATGTGTCATTTGAAAAATTGTTGTCTTACGAAGAAGCCATTCATATTGTCTATTTACATATAAATGATAGATACATTTGAATAATATGGTAATGTGGCTACAAGGACAGCTAGAACCGAGCAGTTGAATATATTACATGCTACCAAGAATGGATGCAGATTCACACATCAATGCGAATATGATTTCTTTTGTTTAATCGATGATGTTAGAATCAATAATGTATTCAGCTTATTTAGAACTGGAGTTTTGTTTCATTTTTGTCCTGTGTGTCTAGTTGCAACATTTCTATTAAATCTAGTTTTTTTGCTTAGTATACAATTAACTTTTGTAATGTTTTATGGAAAATATATTTCAAAAGTATACTTATCCCCTCTCCCAATATCGAATAATTAAATTAAAACAAAGAAAAGTAGTTTGGTCCCTAAAATAAAAAACAATGATAAACTAACAAAAATAAAGTGAAAATATATCTTCCAAATCTTAAAAGAAAATTAAACGTATTTATGAGGCTAAAAAAGGTACAATAAATCAGATGTCATTTGATGATTTTCTGTGGAAGTTGTCACATACAAAGAGAAGAAATTCAGTGTGTTGCAATATTTGCTAACTGGTTAAGACCAACTTTTAAACAATCATTCTCTTTTTGTGTGAGTGAAATTTTCTGTGGTCCCAATTCTTGTAGATACATCCTAGGTCCTCTTAAATCTACCACATGTTAGCATCCACGAATGCAGTCCCGACATTTCATTCCTAACTTCTCTGTGGGAGGTAAGACATAGATGAACCTGTTTTCTTTTAGAAAATGAGGCAACCTTCAATCGTTCATAGTTTCCAATTGCCTGGCCTTGCCGCTTCAGCCCTCCACTCTACGTTAGTTCCTTACTTTCCCATTTTTCTTGTCCATTCTCCTTTCCACCATTTTTTTGTCTCTCTTTTATTTATCTATCTTTTTGCTGTCAGTTGAAGCATGTTTTGCTGCTACAACTGAAGTTTGTCTGGTTTTGATTATTTTAAATATGTTTCAATGAATATCTGACATCAGAGTTGGGGTGGGAGCCTTCCTAGTTAGAGTGGCAAAGGTATGACTTCCCAGTACAAAAGTACCTTCGCTGAACATTTCCTGAAGTTGTTATTTTTGTGTAGTACATTGCTTTTTCATTCTTGTTGCATGTATATATACCAATATCTTGAGGAAAATCAAAGTTATTACATATTTTAATGGTTTAGTTTAATCAGATGGCTTTCCTCACAGAAAGTAGCAGAAACAAATTCCATTCTTTCCTTACATGCTTTATGGCAGTGGAAAGGCAATAGTAATTTCAAAGCAGGACCTGCCTGGGCAGTTAGCACCCGTCTGGTGAGGGACATCAGTCAGAAATAGGAGCACACTGGGAGCCTGGGCTGATGGTGAAGGGTCAGAAAGGGAAAAGAAAAAATGTTTGACAAGTATGACCACAACGCTAAAGACCAACAACTAAAATTTGTTGTTTTATGCCAAGCACTGTGCTTTACAGTCATTATTGCTTTTGATGTTCTCAGCAGCCTTACAGAACTGTGAATGTCACTGCTTTACAAAGGAAAAACCCAAAAATTAAAGAGAGTAAGTGATTCTTCAGGTCTTGTAGATTAAGATAGACTCAGACCCGCCTCACTCTGAGCCCTAATTGCTATATTATACTTCCTGTTTGTTTTCACAGCTTTATTGAGGTGGAGACTGGTCGTTGGGGGAAAGGAAGTCTTCTCTCCCTTCACACCCCTCTCTGCACAACCGTCTGCGCTTAAGCCGGTCTGGAGTGCAGCAAACCCTACATATAGTTAAACTGCTTCCTAACCTGAATAAGTTTTATAGACTGGGTGCAAACCTAGCCATTTAAAATTTTATTTTAATCATGAAATGTTTGAGTTTCCATAAAGCAAGTTTGTAAGTGGCGGTATTGTCCCGTGCATGTCACTGGATCTACTTAACCACATGCACACACAGACAGACACGCACGTGGAGACCTTGTTATCTGGCAAGCCCTAAGATCAGCACCAAACATTCTAGTCTGCAGTTCCCTGGACTTGATGATATTGTCATATTTCAAAATTGTTAACGTAAAAATATGTTGATTTTGTAGTTTCACTAATTTATAGTACCTCTTTTTGAGAGAGGGGAATAAGTTAAATGATGTAAGAAAAATTAGTACATCACACCCATTAAAACCCTAGATATGAAAGGAAAGTAAAATAATTTAAAATTCATTAGGTATTATTGGACTTTTTCTTTGCATTAGAAATAGTTAAGTATTCAAGGTTTGTTTTTTTTTTTTGAGGTACCTATTTAATTTGAGTTCCACAAATTAAAAGATTGTTATTTATGATATTTTATACATTGTATAATATATTTCTTTGCTTTAAAAGAGAATTATAAGCCTAACTGCTTTATATTATCCCCATCAGTGACATGTTAAGTTACATAAAAGCTTTCTGAGGGCCAGAATAATGGCATAAGTGATGAAAAGTTTGTGATGTGAAAGAACACTTGAGGAAATGACTTTGAAGGCCATTATTGCAGTGATCTGGATAGCACGTTGTTAATATCTCTTAAGTACTGGGAAGAGCTCCTTAAACATCTGAAATATAGATTCTTACACATTTTCAAAATGTGTAGCTATAATGACCTGAAAGCTGACGGTTGGGAACACACTGGGAGAGTGCTACTCAGGCTGCTCACGTCCCAGCTGTGACATCGCTCATGTGACTCAGCAATGTGTGCGATTTGAGACACGGCTTCCCTCCAGTTGTTAAATGTGAAGGGTCCTCGTCCATGGAGGCGTGGCTCAGTTAGCTCGAAAAGGCAACTGGTTTCATAAACCTCTAAAATTTTGTTATTGCTATCTTTTTTTCTGCATAGGCTTAGGGCTTGAAAAAGAAATACAAAAAATAATGAAAGTGCTAACACATTTCTTTTCCTATTTCACCAGAAAGCAAAGCAATTCAGTTTTTATTTTTTGCCAGAGGAAAATAAGTGCCACATTACCCTATTTAACACCATGCTAAAAAATCTGAGACAGATTCCATAAGTGGAAATGAGAATATTAATAGTAAACATGATTACATAAATATATATTGTAATTAGCTTAAGTGCATAACTATTTTGTTTTATTTTCAGTGAAATAAGAGCGAAGTATATGTAGCAGTACTTTTCATTACATATTTAATAATTATGTGTAAGAAGAAAAGCACAAACTTACAGCTAATCATGGTATTCATTGGAGCAATCATTTCATTTATTCTTCTGTGCAATAAAAACTCATGAAATGTTGCAAAGTAATGTGCAACATTAAGTCACACAAAAATCTGTGTTCCACATGAAAATAAATGTCGCCAAAAATAATAGAAAGTGAATTATGTATTACCAAAAATCACGTGATTTCTTTTTATATTGCTTTACATTCTACAAAGCACTTTCTCATAAATACTATTCCAGTAGATTCCCCTTTCACCCCTTTGAGGTATAGAAGACATGGGATATTGTTGTTCAGGTTTTTATTAATGAGGGAAAATACTGCTTAGGGAGAATTCAAAACAGATTTACTAAAATCACTCAGATAAGTTAACAGGGCACAGATAAGACTTTCCACCAAGTCTTCCCTGCCTGAAGGTTGTCGCCACTGCATTTCACCCTGCAGCCTGCTGGCGTTAGCCATCTGCATAGCTTGATGTAATGGTCTGAGGTATGTGTGATTTTAGGATCTGGAGCTCTCAGCTGAAAGTTATATCCTGTCTTTTAACTCTGTCACACAATCTACATAATTGTTTGGCTTCTCTGCCTCATACGTCTTGATTTCTAAATCTATGAAGAATGCTTTAATTTGCATGATTTTATGACACATCTGTTCTCAAAAACTGCAGCTCTCCATCAGTATTCTGGTTTCCATATTAAACTATTCTGGGGAAACTGAATGTTTTTCCGCTTTCCTATGAGAAAAAAATATATATGCACATGTCCATGCACATACGAATTTTAAATGGGGATATCAGGGAAGGACTTGCTGAAAAAGTGAGAGGTGTTCAGGAGGGGGAGGAGGAAGATGCGTATTCTAGGCAAGGGTCTTCCATGGCGGAGACTATGTGAGGAGCAGCAGAGCGCCTGTGGCTGGAAGGATGAGACTGAGTCCAAGACACAGCGGGGTCTGGGTCCTGTCAGGCCTTATAAGGTTTTGTTTTAGTGAATTTTGATGTAACTCAAAAATGAGTTGGGAAGCCATCAAAGGGTTCTGGACAGAGAAATGATTTGATCTGACTTATATTTTAATCGGATCTCTCTGGCAGCTTTATTAAGAATAGACTAAAGGATCCTGGCTGGGTGGCTCAGTTGGTTAGGCCGTTGTCCCGTACACCAAAAGGTTGCAGGTTCAATCCCTGGCCGGGGCACATATGAGAGGTGACTGATTGATGTTTTTCTCAGGAAGAGCAAGAGACTATAACAGTTTGACTACTTAAAGCAAACCACCAGTGAAAGCAGAATTACTTAATTCATATTTTTGAAGTTTCTCTTTCTACTTATCTACATTCCATCTTTAGTTTCTATGTATAGTCTTTATTTATTTTTTTCTAGGAAAGCAAATGTTCTTCCAAGCAGAAGATTTAGAACAATTACGACTTTATAGCAGTTAGAGCAGGCCAAAGACAATGCTGCCCAGTTGTGTCAACAAAGTTAAAGTGTCTGGCCACTCTGAACAAATTTACCAGTCAGAGTTCTCTATTGCAAGCAAAAGAAATTCTCTTTGGCTGAATTAATCAGAAAAGTTTATTGAAAAGATCTCATGTGGCTGATGGACCTGCTGGGAAGATGAAAAACTGGACAAAAGTAGCATGAGGCTGGAGAACCGAAACTGTGCTGTGGAACTGGGCACTGAGCACCCTGCCACCACCAGGGTTGTGAGTTACAGACAGTGCCTCTTCCTTCGTTGGCCCACTACCCTGGGTGACCAGTGTCATTACCTCTGCTGGGGATGTCAGAATGGTGTGTACATCTTCCCTGCACCTTTGGGTTGCTAGGTCCCAGTGGTTAAGTGAGGGCTATCTGTGTTTGGTTAGCTGGCACTAGGTCGCATGCCCACCATGCTCTGACTGCACAGCCCCCTGAGAAAGAGTCTGACCTTCAGGCTTTTGTAACGGCAGGTGGGTCTTGCCTCTCACCCAAATTTACAATGTAGGGGTTTTTCCCAGCACAGGGAATACACTGAGAATGCAGGACTGCACTTCCCCCAGGTCTCTGCTCTTCCCAACCTCCTTGCCCCCCAAAACACACCTCATGAACATCCATAAGTTCATCATGTAGTCCCAGGTAAATTATGTCTAGAATGTGAAAAGAATTGTGGGTGGTATATTCATAGAATGAGTTTTTATAATCTTTGAGAAATTGTCAAAAAAGACAGCAAAAGTAATGCTGATTTTTAAAGGGTGGCAGGGAACAAATCTCTGAATCTGTAGACACGTAAGTTTACCACAGAACATTAGTGAAATTCAAAAATAGATTTTCAGACATTGAAGTCTAATAATCTTCATTTTCTTCAAGTAAGAGACAGTGGTATTTCTTGATTTCAGCAAAACTTATGACAGGGACTCTCATGAGATCCTTACAAATAGAATAAAATTGAAATTCACTTTTTAGAAGATTATTATCCTTTCAGTTTATTTCTGGTTGAAAAACTTCACCCAAAGCATATTGATTAATGAATTGACATCTGGATGGAGGAAAGTCTATCAGGCTATGCTGGAGGACATTGTCCTTGACCTTTTCCTATTTGGTATTTTTATTAATAACTCAGATAAAGACATGGGGATGATGTGCTTGACCTATTTGTCTGTGTGCTGTAACTGGGAGCCATAGTTAATACTTGGATTGTCAGGAAGGAATCTGGTGAAATGACTGGCTGAAACTACAAGATGAATTGCTGTGGCAAACAGTAAAACAGTCTACTTGGATTAAAAACAAGAAAAAGGAGCCCAACCTAATACAGGAAAACAGAGCAGAGGAACATTAACTTACAAACAGTTCATCTGATGGTGATGGACAGAGACCTGACTGGGGGCGGTGGACATGCAGTGCAGAGTGCAGATGATGTATTGTGGAACTGTGCACCTGAAACCTGAGGAATTTTGTTAACCAGTGTCATCCCAGGAAATTCCAAAAAGACAAAAAGAGAACAACTCGTTGGAAAGAGACTAGGTATTCTTTGACTGAGAGAACTGCAGCGAACAGGAGTGTGTACCTAGGAGGGCCAGTACAATGGACGGCAAGAGGTCTGTGAACCGTGTACAACAGTGCTTTTCAACCAGTGTGCCACAGAATTTTTTTACCTTTATTTTTATTGTTGAAACTATTACAGATGTCCCCATTTTGCCCATTTCCCCACCATCCCTGCCTTTGCCCACTTCCACCCAGCCCCCACCCACCATCACCACACTGTCGTCTGTGGGTTATGCATACATTTTCTTTGTCTAATTCCTTCACCTTCTTTCATCCGGTCTCCCCACAAGAATATTTAAGACATGCAATACCTGACTATTTAGTCAGGGGCACTGACCTCTTTTCTCTTAGATTGTTAAATCAAAAAATGACAACAGCCAACACAATAATAGCTGGTGTGAATGAATCAAAATTATACCTATTTTTTTTGTTAGATCAGCAAAAAATAAAACATTTTTTGGTGTGCACAGAATTCTGTCATTAGTTTATGTGTGCCATGAGATGTAAGGGGGTGAAAACCACTGGTATACAACATGAAACCAGTAAAAGTTCCAAGAAGACTTATTCAGGAGAATTAAAGACATACTGGAGAGTACAGAAAAGCTAATATATCTGTTCCAGACAGAGGAAGAAACCCAAGTGTGAGCATCCTGGGGAGGCTAGTTTGGGCTTAATCCTGGGAAGGATGTTCAAATGTTTTGTGTTACTGATAAAGTACATTTGGTGCCTTGGATGGAATGAGCATGTTGTTTTTGAAAGTATTCAGGAGGAGGACAGATGGATCCACGTCGGAAATACTGGAGGGCGGGTTCCTAACCTGCACTCCATGCAGGAGGTTGAAGTAAGTAGTTTAGCTGTGCTGTTCCATGTAGTCCCGACTGAAACCCGGTAGTAGGTATAGTTCCCTCTCTTTTCACAGGTGGGGAAATTCAGGCAAAGATTTCAAATACAGTTGACTCTTGAACAGCACAGGTTTGAACTGCTTGAGTCTACTTATATGCAGATTTTTTTCAATAAATTCATACAGTACTGTAAATGTATTTTCTTTTCCTTAGAAGGTTTGAAGTAACATTTTCTTTTCTATAGCTTTGCTGTAAAAATGGAGGATATAACACATATAACATACAAGACAAGTGTTAATGGACAAGCAGTTAAGTTTTGGGGGAGTCAGAGTTGTATGGAGAATTTCAGCTGTGCAGGGGATTGGCACCCCAAAGCTTCATGTTGTTCAGGGGTCTTCTGCAGTCCATGCACACCCTTTCCAGTGGCTGTACCCCATCATGTCCTGTGTCAGGTGGGAATCCAGGCAACTCCAAGTGTCTGTAGTAATGGACTGCCAAACTTGCAACGGTTATCTAAACTCAATCTTTTTGGCATTATTTTTGGAACTAGAAAAATGACTTGTTATGTTCATTCACTTAGTAATTCATTTGCTTGCTCATTCATTCATTCATTCATTCATTCATTCATTCATTTTTTTCCTCTAACATACATGAGCTGTCTTCTCTGTGCCAGGGTTTATCCTTAAATTCTAGAGATACGAAGATACAGTGCTTGTATTTAAAGAGGTTGAAATCCTGTGGAGGACTGCAGTCTTAGACAAGATAACCTGTATGTGCCATTTAGGTTATACATTGCTGTCACAGATCTTTATGTGCAGTGGAAGTACAATGTATTTATGTTGTAGTGAAAACAATAGGAAAACTGGATTTGATTCAAGGACTTTTCATTCTGGAAGAATTTCAAAGATGTTGCAGTTTCATATGTGGAGAACTAGTTAATACAGTGTAATACTCTGATTCTGTATCCTGAAGGGGTGTGTGGTTATTCAGAACCAAGTACCAAATGTGAACAGATGTAAACCTTGTGGATGGCTGAATGTGTGGGCAGCATAAGGTAGAAGGATTCTGAACCATAAGGAGAAACTAAAGAAATAAAAAGGAAACCAACTAGCTTTCAATCGGTGCTCTATGCGGAACTTCTCATTTTCTCTGGTTGGTAGAATAAAGTCAGTTAACTTACTGTCCTTTTTCCTAATGGCTTCTCCTCATCTTGTTAGGAACAGTGGTCTTTCACTTATTTTCAACTGTGTTTGTTCACTATCATGTTGGATGAGATTTTAGTTTTAGTTTTTTCTCTCTACATCATACTCATTTTCTCTATTTTCTAGTTTTATTTCATATGGTTGCCATCGTTATTAGGAAGTCACTGTTTTTGTATTTTATTTATTTTTTATTTATATTTTATTGTTGTGCTATTACAGTTGTTCTGACTTTTCCCCTCTTAATCCCCTCCACCCAGCACTCCCCACTCCCTCAGGCAGTCCCCACACTATCATTCTTGTCCATGGGTCATGCATTTAAGTTCTTTGGCTACTGTATTTCCTACACTGTACCTTACATCCCCATGGCTGTTCTGTAACTACCTATTTCATTTATACTTCTCAATCCCCTCACCTCTTACCCATTTTCTTATACCCCCCTCCCATCTGGCAACCATCAAAATGCTCTCCATATCCATGGTTGTGTCTCTGTTCTGCTTGTTTGCTTAGTTTTTTTTTTTTAGACTCAGTTGTTGATAGATATGTATTTATTGCCATTTTATTGTTTATCGTTTAGATCTTCGTTTTCTTAAATGAGTTCTTTAAACATTTTGTATAATAATGATTTGGTGATGATGAACTGCTTTAGATTTGTTTTTTGTCTGGGAAGCTCTTTATCTGCCCTTCTATTCTAAATGGTATCTTTGCTGAGTAGAGCAATCTTGGCTGTAGATCTCTGCTTTTCACAACTTCTAATGTTTCTTGTCAGTCTCTTTTAGCCTGCAAAGTTTTTTTTGAGAAATCAGCTGAAAGTCTTACAGGAACTCCCCTGTATGTAACTAATTTCTTTTCTCTTGCTGTTTTTAAGATTCTCTCTTTATCTTTAACCCTTGGCATTTTAATTGTGATGTGCCTTGGAGTGGGCCTGTTTGCACCCATCTTATTCGGGACTTTCTGTGCTTGTTGGACTTGCATGCTGATTTCCTTTACCAAATTATATAAGTTTTCTTTCATTATTTTTTTCCAACAGGTTTCCAGTTTCTTGCTATTTCTCTTCTTCTGCCACTCCTATGATGCAAATGTTGGAATGCTTGAAGTTGTCCGAGAGGCTGCTTACACTATCCTTGTTTTTTTGGATTCCTTTCACTTATTGTTGTTCTGATTGCTTGTTTTTCACTTCTTTACATTCCAAATCATTGATTTGATTCTCAGCTTCATCCACTCTACTAGCATTTCCCTGTAAATTGTTCTTTATTTCAATTAGTGAATTCTTCATTTCTGCCTAGTCTTTTTTATGCTGTTAAGGTCCTCACTAAGAGGACTTCTGGTGAAGATGGCAGCATAGGTAAAACACAGCTCAGCACCTTGCACACCACGTCAACATTACAACTAAAATATAAATGAAGCATCACTCAGAACCATCAGATATTGAGTTGAATGGAAGGTTGACAACTACAGAATTAAAGAAACCATATCCATCAAGACTGGTGCAGATGTGTAATGGACTAGTCCCACATCCAGATGGTGTGGATAAAAATTCAGGAGGGATATCTTGGGAGTAAGAAGGCCCACTCAAGCCCCCCATCTCAGGGTTCTAGTGCCAGGAAGATAAGTCCCTATAACTTCTGGCTGCAAAACCCAGCACCAGCAGGGATTGAGTCAGTGGAAAAAACTTCTGGAGTCCCAAGCAGTTCCCCTTAAAGAACCTACACATGGACTTACTCAGACTCACTCCCTGTGAGCTCCAGCACCAAGGTAGTAGCTTGAAAGGCACCGATGGCAGGCATGAAGGAACTGAAATGTCTGGCATGAAGGCAAGAGCTGAGGAACAGCTTTCTCCCAGACAGAAAGGTGGGCAGAGGCCACTGTCTCTTTTCTGAGCCCTCCTTCCACAGAGCCGCAGATTGGCAGAGGGTTGCCATATCTGAGACTCCATCAGCCTGGCTAACTCTGTTGGCCCTGCCCTGGAGATCCCCTGATACTCTATCTCACCCAACTTGTGGGGCCACCCAAACTGTTAGCTGTGACTTTTTTATATAAATGGCTGGTCTTGGTCATGCTCTACAACTTCCTAAATCCTATCAAATAAGCAACATCTGGCTTCTTTAAGCCCCCAGCCCCCATATATCTTGCTAAGGGAGTCTAAGACTGACACTAACAATGGTCAGCCTAGATTCACAGCTTGGCTTTGCCTGGGAATCTCCAAGTCAGTACAAGCAGCAGCCATCTCAGATTGCTTTATAGTTCATGCAAGGTAGCCCCAGGCAAAACACAGGTGGTTACTAACCTTGGTCTGCACCACCCTGGAAACCACAGGGCCTGCACACCTAGTGGACAGCCACAGACCACATAGGAGCATCACCACCCTGCTCCTGTGCAGCCGATCCTCCATGGAGGCTGGATGTTGGTGGTCAGTGGTCACAGCCAATCCTTGCAGATGACTGGCCTGGGTACATCCCTCCCATTGACCTGCCAACAGCAACGAAGGCTCAACTACAACAGGAAGGTTCACTCAGTAAATAGGAAGGACACATCAGAGTACCCAGCTTGGGTGATAGGGGAGGTTGTGGCACTGGACCCGCCAGGACATCTACATTAGGCCATGCTAGCAAGACATGGAGTCAAAGTAGCTCTACCTAATACAGAGAAACAAACACAGGGAGGCTGCCAAAATGAAGAGACAAAGAAACATGGTCCAAATGAAAGAACAGATCAAAACTTCAGAAAAAGAGCTAAGCAAAATGGAGATAAGCAATCTATCAGATGCAGAGTTCAAATCACTGGTTATAATGATGGTTATTAGGAAGTCTTCATCATATATTAGTTTAATTCACATGATTTATGACAGAAGCATGTCAGATCTCTGACTCTGCTATAGTAAATCTTGGATTACCCACAAAAACACAAAGTTTTATGACTGCATTTCACTATAAATGGGACCTTCTTTATGAGGGTACACTATACGTTTATGGGCTTTTAAAATTTTTATTATTTTTCTTTCTTTAATTTAGAATTTTATTATTTAAACTTAGAGACGTTTAATGGGGAAGAGCTGTGATGTGTGTTATTTGCAGAGAATAGACCCCTCCCCCAAAAGAGGGAAAACACAGGGAACATAAGAATGGTAATAGAAAGAGAATTTCTTTGGAAAGAAAAGAACATATTGCACAAATTAATTAGTTGTTTTTTTCTCATAGGCATTATCTCCATATTTCTTAGGAAAACAATAATTTTTCAAAACTGCTCATGTTTCAGGGGTCACGGGAAGGCACGAGGGTGATGCATTAAAGGTAATGAAACTGACAATAATGGTGAGTGTGGAGCAACCAGAGAAGCCATCCAGCTGAGGTACTCAAGTTGTCATCTGATGAAAGTGCCTGAGGTCAGGATGAAAGTGATCAGAAATTCCAGTTACCTTTACATTTTGTTTGACTAGGCCATTGAATAATTGTAAAAAAAATCATTAGCAAATCTACCTCTGAGTGAGAAAGTTTACATTATTATATATTATACAAAACAGGGTATCTGCTACTTCCACCAATTTTCAGATTTAGTAAATTGATATGTACATGTCCTTATAATGACCATTTAAGATTTTCTTTCCTCCTCCTCTCCTTCTCCTCCTCCCCCTCCTTCTTATTGTTTCTTGCAATTCGGGAATCTTTGGTTAACATGTTTTAGTTTAATGTGCATTTTATGCTTTGGTAAAGGGACATTAAACCCACTTCATCATTCATCTTTGTTGATGTGATTGACTGTTTTGTGCAAGTTATGCATCACATGAGTATAGATTCAGTTCTGTGGTTTGTTGTGAAAAACAGCAGTTTTTCCTTTCAATGTTCAACTCTTTCAGCTAATTCTTTAGGATTTCCCCTGCATATCTAAGAAGATTTTCTTTCATTGCCCCCTTTTTATTATTCACATTTTGGCATCACCTGTTGAAAAATGGGAATTCAATGGACTGTTTTTTCATTCTTCCACTTTCAAACAAGTGAACTCATCCTATCCTGTCCTCCTTCCAACCTCCTATTCTCTTAATATTGAATAATTTTGATTAAATCAGAAATTCAGTATTTGTACTGTTATGTTGATATAAATCTTGTTTGTAGCTGAGGTCTATAGTATATTGTGATTCCTTTTCCCCTTCAGTTCAACTCTAGGTTTCCCTGAAATTAATAACAATTTCCCATTTTTTATTTATGTTTTTAATTCAATGCCTCCCCAAGCCTCTGCTTGATTCATCCCCTTCACGGATTTCCTGGGATTCCCTCCCTACTCTCCTGGGCCAGAGCTCTTTCTTTTCCTCCATTTCAAATTGTTTTGTTTTGAGGGAACTGAATCTCTAATAGCTTCCTGAAAAATAGTGTGTGGATGATTTTTTGCTGTTGTTGAGACACTGCATTTCTGAAAATATCTTTATTCTACACTCGTGCTTGATTGACATTTTGGCTAGTTATAGAATTCTTGGTTGGAAATAATTCCACGAGAATTTCAATGGCCTCACTCCATTTTGTCTAGTTTCTACTGTTCTTTTAAAATACTTCTATTTCCAGACTTCTGAAATTTTATGATGAAGCAAGAAATAGATCAGCGTGCAGCTTTATTTTCATTGGGTGAAGCTTTTCAATCTGGAAACTCATGTCTTTCATCCCTTTTAAAAATATATAACCATTTTATTGAGACTCAATTCACCATTCAAAATTTATACTTTTAAAGTGCATAATTCAGTGGGTTTTAGTATATTCACAGAGTTTTGGAGCCATCACTACTAACCAGTGTTAGAAAATTTCATTATCCTAACAGAAACCCCAAATATTTAGCAGTCTCTTCAAATTCTCTACCCTGGCAACCTCTAGCTTTTATGTCTCTATAGATTTCCTGGGATGTTTCAGATAAATGAATCACTAATATGTTAGTTTTCTGGTAGCCTTCTTTCACTTAGCATAATGTTTTTGAAGTTTATCCATGTTGCAGCATATATCAGTATTTTATTCCTTCTTATGGTTGAATAACATTTCATGGTGTGGAGATACCACATTTGTTTATCAGTTCATCAGCTGATAGACATTTAGGTTGTTTTTTCCTTTTGGCTGTTGCAAATAGTGCAGCTGTGAACATTTGTGTGTAAGCATTGTTTGAGGACCTGTCTTCAGTTCTCTTAAGTTGGGTGCTGAGTCATCAGATGACTCTATCTTTTTAAGTTTTGTGGGACTGTCAGTCTACTTTCTAAAGTGTGCATACCCCTTTAAAATCTAACCAGCAATGTGTGGAGGTTTCAGGTTTTCTGCACCCTTTTCAGTACTTGTTATTGTCTGTCTTTTTTATTACAGTGGGTGTTTCATGGTTTGTCATGGTCATTTGTTTTGCATTTTCCTCATGACTAATGATGTTAAACATCTTTTTTGAAAATTTAATCTATTTTGCATTCTTTTTCCATTACCACTTAACCCACATACTCCCCCTCCCCATAGCAATCACCACACTATTGTCCATGAGTCCTTGTTCCTTTTTGCTCGATGCCTCCTCCCCCAACCTCCTTGCCCCCCTGCCCCAGGGCTGTCATCCTGCTCTTCATCTGTGAGTCTGTCCCCATTTTCCTTGTTCGTTCAGTTCATTAGATTCCACATATGAGGGAAATCATATGGTATTGTCTTTCTCTGACTGGCTTATTTCACTTAGTATAATGTTCTCCAGGTCCATCCACACTGTTGCAAAGGGTAAAATTTTCTTCTTTTTTATGGACAAGTAGGATTCCATTGTGTACATGTCCCATAGTTGTTTTATCCACTCAATTTATGGACACTTGGGCTGTTTCTTTATCTTAGTGATTATAAGTAAAGCTGCAATGAACATAGGGGTGCTTATGTTCTTTCAAATTAGTGTTTTGGGTTGCTTCAGATGTATTCCCAGAAGTGGGATTGCTGGGTCAAAAGGCAGATCCATTTTTAGTTGTTTGAGTTATCTCCAAATTGCTTTCCACAGTGGCTACACCAGTCTGCATTTCTTCTGTTTCAAAAATTTGCCTTAAATTGATTTGTTATGATTTCTGCCCTTCATTATGTCCTTTCTCTTTGTATATTTTATTTTATGTAAAATTTAGACCTCCTGGATTGCTCTTCTAATTTTCTTGTATTTTCTCTCTTACTGTTAAATTATTTTTCCTTTTAGCTGAGTGTTCAGGGACATTTTTTCAACTTTGTGTTTCATCTATTCAATTGAAATTTTTAAGTTTTATTATTATTAATTTCAAGATAATTTTTTTTGTTCTCAACATATTCCATTTTATAATACCCTTTTCTTGTTTCAAGGCTGCAATAATTTTTCTTACCTCACTAGAAATATTAATAATAGTCTTGTGAAGCTTTTCTAACAGTGTATTCTCTATTTCAGCAAAGCTGTTTTTTATCTTTCAGTTTGCTTTGTTGCCTGTCTTTAATATTATAGGCTTTGGTTTTTGATAGCTGTGGTTCTTGGCTGTCTAGTCATACTTGAAAGTGGTACAGTAACAACCTGATTGGGAGCTCCCAGTGTGTGGGGTGGCTGGCTCACCATGTGTTTCACCACAGAAACCGACTAAACCATTTTGTTTAGAAACCCTTAGTATGTGTATCCACCTTCCCTGCAGTGCTGTGAGACTGACTACCCGTGTACTTTCTTCTAAACTCCTGCCTGGAGGATGGAGACCTAGCTGCCAGGCTTGTGCAGTAATGGGGGAAAGGACCCCTCATAATCCTCTTGTTTTAGGACGGTGATCCTTCTCCCTAACTGGTTGATTGACAGTCTCTGTTTTACACTGTCTGCATTTCGGTTAGGCAGTTATCCATTTAAACAGATAGAGAAGGGATCTAAGGATTAAATAGCTACAGAAAAGACTTTCAACAATTTTTCCTGTTTTATACCCTCACATGTAGACCATATGTATCCATTCCCACATCCTGGTGCCACCACCTCTGGGCCTTTTGGTTGTTCTGTTGTACAAATGGGACTGTGTCTGTGCTTTCCCCATGGCCAGGTTAATAATCCATTGGTTTGTTTCTTGGTGCTGAACTTGCTGTTTTGAAACTTCTAAATTTTGGTGAGTGGGGATTAAAGACAGTACAGTGTAGGTGCATGTGTTCATTTTGCCATGTTTACCTTGGAATCTCATCCATTCTTAGTAAGTTTAAAATATGAACCAATGCTTGAGCTTGTCATTGTGTATACCATTATGTAAATAAATATTCTTTCATATTAGTGGTTGTGAAGTATATGAATCTTTGCTATTTATCAGTTGTCAGCAATTATTACATATGACAAGGCTATTGGAACTGAAGATATTTGAACTATTATTAGATTATGTTTCCATCAGTAAAATTTTTGTCACACCAGCACTGTCAAAGTGTGAAGGTGCCTTTGTTAGAGTATCCTATCTTGATGGAAAATACTTATTCTCGTTATGGTCTTTTAGTTTTTTGTGGAGCTTTTTTTTTGCTTTAATTTGTTTTGATGATTGTGGACTGCTAATGCACTGTATAAAGGCGCGCTCACACATTTGATAGTGTTTTAAAGCCAACGACAGCACTTCTACAATGTAAGTGTGTGTGTAAGGAAATAATGCTAAAGAGGTCTGATTTTAAAACTTAATATTAAGGATGTATACATTGCCCATTTTGCAGGTCCATTGGGTTTTTGAGTGTAGTATATGATTAGAAACCTCTTATTTAGAAAGCGAAGTTTAGTGTTTTACGTGAACATCCAAATTCAAGTGAATAACTTGCTCCTTTCTCACTGGCAGATACAAGTCCAGTTACAAATTCCCAACAGATGCTCATGCCTCATTTCTATTGTGTAATTCAGGAATGGAAAAACTAATTTCTCATGGCAGTTATTTGCCTAATAAGAATTTTCCATCTTTGTGTTTTCCCTTTTTTTTTTTCCTTGAATATGTGATTACATTTTAAAGGTTTGGATCTCAGCTTTCATTTCAGCCATTGTCAGGGACATTTGGAAGATAGAATTGGCTTTCTTTTTTCCTCCTATTTCTGTACCTTTTTTACTTGAATAAGGAAGTTAGAAACAGCAAGTAAAGACAAAATGTTGAGCATACTAGCTAGAATTTGCAGAAAATATATTGAGGAAAGAGATCTCATTCTAATAACTAGATAGAAAGTCAACAATGCTGGGGGAAAGGGGAAGTGGAGAGAGATGATTAGTGACAAAGTATTTGCTAGAAGAGAAGAAAGGACTAAGGATTTTTTAATGTAATCAGAATTCATCTGAGTAAAAATACCGTGAACTGAGTGGTATCATATAAAGGGTTTAAGGGCAAGACAGTCACTCTCATCTGTCATTGTGACACTGTGTAAGATGAGTGGGCAGCCAGCCTCCCTGAGGGCACGGGCTGTTTCTCATTTGGTGTTCCTCATAGGACAGTTACAGTGGGAACTGTAGATATGTGCCAGATTGATATGGTTATTCCCATAGAATAGATGCATCAGACATATTCTTTGTGTGCCTGCGTGTGTCACAAACATAGAGTCATTTTTCAAGATTTTTATTAAAACATCATTATAGATTGTGTCACAGAGAGATATGGGGACTTGCTACATAGCTCCAGGAAATATGCTACCAGAATGCTTCCAGTTGTTAGCAATGCCAGGTCTGTCTCAGCCTCGAAGACTGACTTTGACTGAGGTCAGGCCTTTCCTCAGACATCCTGTATCTGGTAACCATGTAAATCAGGGTTGTAAAGGCCTGGTCGTTTCTGCCCAGTGCCAGCAACTCTGGGCCCCGTTGGCCACGGCTTTGTTGGCTTGTACTGCAGACGGACATCCTATGGCCAGTCCTGTTCCCTTCTCCTTCCTTTGTTCTGATAAACATATTGTCTTTCTTTTATATAATAAGCATATTGTACCCCCAGATTCCATCTGGAAAACCCAACTTATGACACAGAGTCATGAAGATTAATTAAAAAATACATCTAACCCATTCATTTAAGAAGGATTTGTTATCTTTCAGGGAAGTTACTGTTAGAATATGGGGTTCTAACTTAAGCTTCCAAGTGTACCAGATATCATATTAGAAAATGAAAAAGATTTTTAGAATTCAGAGTGGAAAAAATAACATGGCTTTACAAGAATCTCTAGAAAGTTAGCTTTGATAAGCAGTGATTTAATTTGTAAAATTGTAGCATCTTTTTGAAGTCACTAAATTCTTGGCAAAATATTCTATTAAAATTTAATGCAAATACATGCATATGTGTATCTAATATTTTTATTATGTATTATCAGTGAACAGTTGGGTGTGATTTACTTACTGTAGAAAACTATTACTATTCTCTAATATTTGGATCCCAGTACCTGCAGAAAGATTATATTTATTTCATTGAATATAGATGTGGCCACATGACTTGCCTTAGCTAATAAATTGTGAGCAAATGTCATCTATTATCTCAGCATAACCCAGCATAATCCTACTGGTATGTCTCAAATTGTGTACTTTCCAGCCACCCCAGAGGAAGCCAGTGTTATCAAGTGTTACCTCCTCTTAGGACTTGTACTCACATGCATGTTGTATGTGTTCATCTATAGTTATTTATATGTATGCTATATTCATATACTACATGTGCTGTTTTCTTAAACTTTTAGCTGTTTTCTTGACCTATTATCCTTATAGAAGTCAATGCTACTATTGTTTCAAATCAGTAAATGTAGTGATGTATCAATGTTTATCCATTTTAAAAGGCCTGTGCCTTTTGTATTGATAAAATCCCATGCTTTGATATCATTTCAAGTCTTGGATAATTTTAAAATTCTTAAAAGAAAACTCATTCAAATAATTATGATTTTAAAAGGTTTTATTAGATACTTAATTCTGGCACTGAGTCAGCTTGCTCACCACAAGCTTTGTACCACAGTGTCCAAAATCAGGCTCCAGTGTGGTCACCTTCCCTGTCAAGTACGGTTTCTGCTCTGCTCTTCTCAATGGAAACTACTACAGCTAGCTTTGAGGGTTGATTGTGATAATTACATGCCAGTCCTGCTAATTTATTTTGAAGACAATATTCACATATTTTGTGCAAAATTCTCCAGTATGATTTTCTGAAAAAAAAATTGTAATTGTTTTAAATTTGAGCACCAATAACTTCTAAATTTGGCTAAGACTGACTTTCAAATGGTATTTTCAACTATAGCTTGAGAAGAGCACTACCTGAATTCATCCCCGACAGACTTGGTGAAATTCTATTCTTTCTCTTGAAAATTTTTTCAGTAACCTTTTTATGGCAAATGGAACTAATTCAAGAGCATGAAAAGATATATTTAGCTCTGATTCACGGAATATGTAACTAGATTTTGGCATAAAAGCTTAAAACAGTTGAGGAGCAATAATGTAGGTCTTTCCTTTTTGAAGTTTCAGGATTCATATTCAAAACATCAACTGTGTCTGCCAAATATGTCAATTTCCTAGGAAAGTTATTATCTTGGCAAGTGTGCAAATGTCTAATGATTGAGGGGGAAAAGTAAAAGATTTTTTTCCAAGGTACTAGTATTTTAAATTTTATACTCATGCCTAGCAAGGAATTAAGTGCATTTTCTTTATCCGTGAATTCAGCAAAGCTAGTAGCAAAAAAAAAAAAAGAGTGATGGTTTGATTTCTGGTGAAAAAAATTTGTTTTAATGACAGGTAAATCAGCAATTTGACATTTGGCTATAGATCCTGAAAAAGAAATACTTTGGAATTTCTACTACAGTTTAACTTGGTAATACTCAGAATAAAAAAATTCATGAGGTTTGTTTTTTCCCCTGTGTGATGTGAGGTCTTTTTATTCTTTGCTATTAAAAGAGTTCCTTAAAACCTGGCCGGTGTGGCTCAGTGGATTGAGTGCTGGCCTGCGAACTGAAAGGCCGCTGGTTCAAATGCCAGTCAGGGCACATGCCTGGGTTGCAGTCCAGGTCCCCAGTTGGAAGCATATGAGAGGCAACTGATTGACTTGCACATTAATGCTTCACTCCCTCTCTTTCTCCCTCCCTTCCCCTCTCTATAAAAATAAATAAATAAAATCTTTAAAAGAATAAGAGCCACTTAAAAGAAAACTTCTACAGTTTCTGTGGATTCTTACCATGTTTCACTACTGCTCAATTCCTTATGCTTCAGAGCATCACATTCTGCAGGTAAAAACTTGCATTTAAAAAAATAATGTTGCCCTGGTCGGGTGGCTCAGGTGGTTGGAGCAGCTTCCCATACACCAAAGGGTTGTGGGCTCCATCCTCTGTTGGTTGGCAGTTGATCAGTGTTTCTGTCACATTGATGTTTCCGTCCCACCTCATCCCTCTCTGAAATCAATAAACATATCCTTGAGTGAGAATTTAAAATAATGTTGGTGTGATCCTTGAACTCATTGAGTTTGAGAAATATAAATTACTTAGGCCTCTTTATGTACTAAATTAAAATAATGGCAAAATATTTCTTTGAAGCAGAGAACTTACATAAATTTGCTTATGCTTTGGGTATGTCACAAGAATAACAATATAGCTATCATTTAGAATGGAAGGGCAGATAAAGTGCTACCCAGATAAGGTCAAGTTAAAGGAGTTCATCATCACTAAGCCCTTATTATATGAAATGTTAAAGGGACTTATCTAAGAAAAAGAAGATGATCAAAACTATGAACAGTAAAGTGGCAACAAACTCACAACTATCAACAAGAAACCTTAAAAAAAAAGAAGCAAACAACTAGAACAGGAACTCACAGAAATGGAGATCACATGGAGGGTTATCAGCGGGGATGGGGAGGAGGAATGGGGGAAAAGGTACAGGGAATAAGAAGCACAAATGGTAGATATAAAATAGACAGGGGGGTGTTAAGAATAGTATAGGAAATGGAGAAGCCAAAGAACTTATATGTACAACCTGTAGACATGAACTAAGAGGGGAACACTGGTGGGAGGGGGTGTTCAGGGCAGAGGGGAATAAAGGGGAGAAAAAATGGTACAACTGTAATAACATAATCAATAAAATATATTTTAAAAAAGAAAAACAATATAAGTGGTCTCTTTAATCATGTATAACAAGCAGACATTTCACATACTTTGCTGTTTTGCCAGGATTTTTTCCAAAAGCTTTGTCATTCATTCTGTACTCTATGTATTCCCAACTGCTGGAAAGAGTAAATGAACTCTGACTTTGTGATATGCTTATTTTTCAACTGTTGTCCCAATTAAAGAGTTTTTTATTTATCCCATTTTGCAGATGATAGCCTACAACCCTTGCACAATAAATAATCAGACAATCATAACCATGTTTAAGAAATTCAAAGTACTTTGGATTGTAAAATTGTAAAACATTACTTCTAGTACTTCCCTCTGTATTTCCTTGCAGGGGACAAAAAACTCCTAAAATCATTACTGCTAGGTCAAATGATGTGAGCAAAAAGTTATAAATGTTTCATTTTATGTAAGAGGAGGAAGATTATTCATACTTACTTGATTGTTATTCTTATTTTCCTTTGAGTCATCAGTAAGCTCCTAAATATTATATACATTTTTATTCATCTTTATATATTTTTAAATACTTCACCCATTATAAGAGTTTGGAAATATATTTTAATTTTCAGTTAGTATTACAAAAAAAGGTAGATGACAAGTTAACAAACTATAATTGTTTACTTTTATTGTTATGATTGTGCTCCAGAACTAATATTTTTAAAATTATTGTGCAGAGAAGGGAACCCTAGTGCACTGTTGGTGGGAATGAAGACTGGTGCAGCCACTGTAGAAAACAGTATGGAATTTCCTCAGAAAACTAAAAATGGAGCTGCCTTTTGACCCAGGAATTCCACTGCTGTTTTTTTATCCTAAGAATCCTGAAACACCAATCCAAAAGAATGTATGCACCCCAATGTTCATAATAGTGTTATTTACAATAGCCAAGTGCTGGAAACAGCCTAAGTGCCCATCAGTGAATGAATGGATCAAAAAACTGTGGTACATTTACACAATGGAATTCTACACAGTAGAAAGAAAGAAGGAGCTCCTACCCTTTGGGACAGCATGGATGGAACTGAAGAGCATTATGCTAAGTGAAATAAGCCAGGTGGTGAAAGATAATTACCATATGATCTCATCTATAAGTGGAACCTAGTCAACAAAACAAACAAATGAGCAAAATATAACCAGAGACACTGAAATAAAGAATGAACTAATGGGAAGGGGGAGAGAGATAACGGGAAAGAAGGGAAGGGGCAAATCAAGGAACATGTGTAAAGGACCCATGGGCATGGACGATGGGGTGGGAGTTGACTGTGGAGCCTGGGGTGAGGTGAGGAGCAGCACAGAGAAGAGCAATGGGGGAAAAACTTGTACAACTATAATGGAATAACAATAAAAAAAAGAAAAGGAAAATATGTGCCTATATTTTCCTCATTATAGTTAGTTCATAAACTTCTAACTCACACATCTAGGGTATGATTGTTTCTCTGTGAGTCTTACTCTTATCCTTTAGAACCAAGATTATAAAAAAGACTCCTCCATTCTACTTTTTAATCAGGAAAAGTAATTCCAGAATGCCCAGCTTTGATTTCTGTACATTCCCTTCCCCTCTTTCTCTCCTCTCTTCCACTTTAGTTCTCTGCTTTTAAGTTTTTTTTTTCATTTGTTGCTTTTACCTTATAATTTCAAAATCTTCTATATTTCTTGCAGGGCAAGTCCAGAAGGTATTTTTAAGTTAAAGTGTTCCAGAAAACTATTCCAGTTCCTTTATTTCTCTTCCATCACATGCTTTGACTCAAGAATTTTACATGGCTCACTTTGTTAATCTTTTTTTATATATTTTTTCCAAATGCTTGAGAATACTGGATGATCAGAGCATTCCATTCTTTATACCCACTGACTTTTTATTTTTCCTTTTAAAAATCCACCTGGCTTCAAACTAGCATGAACACCTTTTTAAAGTGGCTGTTTGACTGCATTAAAATTTATTGTTTGGTTTAGGCTTGTGAATGGTTTGCCAGAGGGTGTAGAAACCATCCTGGGTCGCCCTTTCCGACACTGTTTTGAGAGAGCATATTTTACACATCCTTTTAAATGGAGGAGTAGCGCACAGAACTGAAGAACCACAACATTCTACTTCTACACAGTTTTGTAAATTTCCTGAAACTTCCTAAGTCTATAGTTTGAATTTATTTAATTTCATAAAAGAAAACCATTTATATCCCCTAAAGGTTATATAAAGTAATAAATTACATAGATATAGAAATATGGCTATAAATTATATAAATATTGATGTGGACATAAATTATATAGATCTATATATAGAGATACGGATATAGATATACATTAGGTTTATGAACTGGCCCCAGTGATACTGAAATACTTCAGACACTTGAACTATTAGAGCATGAATGTCTGCATTCTTTTGATTGATGTGAGAGGAATGGCCCACGCCAGTCTTACTGCCTGGGTACAGCTACACAATCTGTCTACCCCTGATACCATTGCCAGAAGCCAAATAGGAAGGTTTTTGTTGTAATGGAAAAGATCTTTCAAGTTGCTGGTTTTACACAATGGAACTGTAGCTGGAAGTGCTTCCTGTCCAGTCACCAGCCTCAGGCTGCCCATGCATTTCGGACTTAGAAATGCCAGCTGAAACCAGTTAGGCAGAATTATGGGATAGCTAAGTCACATATAGGTTTATTATGACCATAAAGAAGGAGAATACATTATACTTTAACAAAACAACAACTAATTGAATTAGGAATAAACCACAGCACTACGATTGAATGTGTGTGGATTATTTACCCTTGCCCTCCCTGGGGAATGTGTGTGGTTTAGTCATGGAATTTCAAACATTTCCTAAGTGACTGAAAACCAGGTAAAAATAAAACAATCCAGAAAAAGGCTCTGAAATATGGAAAATAAATCTGCTCAGGAACAGGGGAATATTTGAGACTATTTCATTTGAGAACGTATTTTGGGGGATGATGAAATACATTGGAAGACCCTATTCTCTCTATTGTCGGATCATGCCCTGTGATGCAACGTGACACAGAATAGTCTGGTTGTAATCAGCCATTCTCCTTCAGAAGGCAGAGAGAGCAATTTTGTACTTGTTTGTGAATGTCTTTTTTGTCATTAAAGATAAGGGATTTCAATGCATTAGTATAAAGCCTAAATAACATTTGATAGAATACTTACAAAATTTTATTTTTTTAACCACTGTTTTAAAAATTGATCCCTTTGATATATGGTGGGTGCAAACTTCCTCTACAAAGTATCTTGAGTGGCTGTGATTTTGTTTTAAAGGAAGGTTGATTAATGTTTCTTTTCATCTTTTTCTTACTGATGAATGATGCTCATATGTTGGAACTCATAACGTTAAATTTCATTAATTCTAATTTGGGAATGAAGTAGATGAGTAGTATAAAGCTTAATGAGAAAAAATGCAATTTCAAAGTCAATTTAAACCTGTGGACTTTATATAAGAGCAGTTTGAAACTAACTGCTCAGTAATTTGATGTATTAATTTTTACAGGAATGCAGGCTGATTAAAACAGATTAGAGCTAGAGGAAAATGGCATTGATTACAGTATAGAAGACAGAAAGGCTGCATGTCTGTAAGTTTTCAGTTGCCTCTAGCAGCAACTGCTCCCCAGTGAATTGCACAACGTTCATAAGCTACAGGTGAAATAGATTAAAAACTAAAATGATAGTGATTTCTACCAAAGTTCATACCTACCCTTCAAGTGTGGTTATCTTTAGAAGGCGTGTGGTGCGCCCCAACCTGGGACAGCGGTAGTGAAGGTGGCCTTAGCCAGTAGAGGAGTAAGTAACTCGAGTAAGCACCTTGAGTAAGCACCTGCTATGTGTCATTGTGGTCACAGCAACAGTGACCATGGTTGTCACTAATTTGGGGACCACATACAGTACCAATGATGAGTCTCAATAATTAGTCTTGTGCTTTAGAAATTTGCAGCTTTCTTGATATGATCTTTTACCAGGCAGAGTACTATTTAAAGATTCCTTATAGTGGGGTCACTTACCTGGAGGGGAACAGGGTGTCTGCAGCCAAACCAGGATGAGGACAAGGCAGCTTCTTAGACAATCAAAAATCAGTTAATGGGGGTGGGGGGGCTCTACATTGTTATGCTTTTAATTTGCACATGTTATCAACTAGTTCTTACCACATGGTTCCACTTAAGTTTTTTGTTTTATAAAAACAAGTTTTCATTTATTTCATAATGAAAGTATAAGTGAACCTTGGTATTTAAACATATAAACCTATCCTTTCAGAACAAAGAAATTCAGAATTAGTTTTATTTTCAGGAATCTTTCCATGGTCTTACTGTTGTAAAGCAGAGTTGTTGTTTTTTTTTTATATATATATCGTAAAAGTTACACCAAGCTTGAATATACTTACTCTCCATTGTTCTCAAAATGGAAAACTAAATGAAAGAGCAGTAAGGGATGTGAGGCTATGTTAAACATAACTTCAAAGTCAGGCTTTCTGTTGGTTATCCCCAGAAAAACTTTCTTATTTTTAGTCTGGATACTAAAAATAGGGCTGTGCTATTTTCAATGTCATATTTTGGCAATGCTTCTGAAGAGTCTCCAAATTAGCTGACAAATATTGGGGACACCATGCTTAATTAACATTATAGGAGACTGGAACTGATGCATGTTTGGGGGGAAGGGCTTTATTTGGATTGCTGCTTAATGAGGCAAGTCCAGTCTGGAGGCCAGTGCTAATGCAAAAGCATAATTTCTCTGAGGATCTTGGTATCTCTTGAATAGGGGATTTGATCATATAAAAAAGCAACAATTGAAAAACCTCACCTCATGGATACTACATTGATTGACAATAAATATAAGCACATACTGAAGGGCTAAGCTGACTTAACAGTCGACTCAACTGTTTCTACCCTGGAATGCATAGGGGTAACTGTCATCTCCAAGGGGTCATCGGAGTTTGTGGTATTGAGAGAGCCTTTTTGCCAGTAGTTTTCAGTGGAGGGGTGTTGCTGCTGCTTCTTTTTCTTTTAAGATTTTATTTATTTATGTTTAGAGAGAGGAGAAGAGAAGGAGAGGAAGATGGACGTGAGAGAGAAACATTAATCAGTTGCATTTAGCGCGTGCCCTGACCAGGGATCCAACCCACATCCCAGGCAGGTGCCCTAACCGTGAATGGAACCAGAGACCTTTCGCTTTGCGGAACGACACCCAAACAAACTGAGCCACACAAGTCAGGGTGGAGGTTGTTTCTTTCCCCTGACCCAACATGAATTTCAGAAAGAATGAGGGGTAGAGAGTGGGCAAACATGGCAAAATGAATGTCCTAGTTCATCTTGTTCCTCATCTTTTCCTTGGGCCTCTCTTCCCTAGTCCTCTTTTAAAAGGCTCTTCTCCACTCAGGCTCATTTTGAAATTGTCATTATAGTCATAATTTATCTTTATAGTTTCCTTTCATGTCTTCTCTTTTAAGTCTCATGGCTGTGTACTATTAGTCATGGGGCCCTCAGCGCTACCCGTGATTGAACTTAACTGAGACTCTACTGTGTGAAAGTGCTTATGAGTAAAAAGCCTTCGATTTTCTGTGGTCTTTCTGTATCCTGCCTTTTTACAAAGGGAAATTTCTTTCCTTCCTTTTAAATTGATCCAACCACAAAGTAATCAAATCAATATGGGGAAACCCATTTTGTAAATGTAGCAAACTTTACAGAGAACATTTTTATTCAGGCTGTTATGATTTCAGATATGTTTCTCAAATTCCTCCCCTAGAAACTCTCCTGAACCTATGTAAATAACCAAATACATGGGTAATCAACAGTGAGGAAGGAGGAACCTAAATGTGAAAGAAATACAAGGTCTGTTCAGAAAAAGCCCAGCCATTGTCAATATAATGAAAACATTTTGTGTGACATCTATGTAACCTGGCAGCCAAGGAGAGTGGACTGGAATGAGCATGTGTGAACAATGACGACTTCACAATAGTAGTCAGTGGGGGTGGTAGATGCCATTGAGTGAGCATGTGTACTGTGTGACTGTCACATTCAAAATGACTGAGCAAGTAGAGCAACAAATCTGCATCAAATTTTGCATTAAGCTTGAACATTCCTCCCCTGAAACCATTCAGATGATTCATAACCACAGCTGTGGGCAGCTAGTGGTTGGCAGCTTCATCATGACAACGATCATGTCTCGTGTAGAGTTTTTCGGTGAAACAATGAATCACCCAGGCAACTCAGCCCCCTGCAACCCAGATTTGGCGCCCTGTGACTTCCAGCTTTTCCCCAAACTAAAATCACCTTTGAAAGGGAAGAGATTTTAGACCGTCGATGAGAAATGGCCAATAGCCAAGGTTGAAGGGCAAAGAACGATTGTGTGTGATCTGTAGGCACAGGCATCAAGTCTAAAGGTGCCCCTTTTATTATTAGAGCAAAAATAGCCAGAGTAGATCAAGCCAGGTAGATCTGAGATTATTCATGTGTCACGGGAGGACACTGATCTGCTGGTCGTGTGTCTTAGGGGCCTACTGTTTGGAAGTTTTCTACCCAGGGTGACTTTAGAAAATGGGATGACAAAGTGCCTTCTAGCATTACTGTTTAGTTCATGTTTATGGGTCAGAACAAATCACAAGGAGCACATAATCTAATGGTTTGTGCTAAGGAGAGAAGCAAAAAACAAAGGAGCTGTAAAGAAATTTATAATTTTGGCACCTCCAATGCAGTCCCAGTTGTAGTGCTATATGTTAAAAAACAGAGAGAAAATAAATAATTTTTTTTATTTAAATGAATGTTCAAGTACAGTTTTCACCCCCTTACTCCCATTCAAGTCC